>PITA01001859.1:0-44924 GCA_004023965.1 Spilogale gracilis | reverse complement strand
TATTTTTTTACATTTATTTTTAGAATGGCATACTATAAGAGATATTGAAAGACTAGACACCAAAGAATTGAGACTTTTTCTTTGTGACCTTTGTATGTCCTTGTTCTCCAAAGTTTTTTCTCCCTACCCCTTCTTTAAAAGTATATATATATATATATATATTCATTCTAGAGAAAGAGAGGGGGGAGGAGTAGAGGCAGAGGGAAAGAAATCCTCAAGCAGACTCCCTGCTGAGCATGGAGCCCAATTCAGGGCTTAATCCCACCACCCCAAGGTTATGTCCTGGGGCAAAGCCAAGAGTCAGACACTCAACTGAATGAGCCACCCAGGTTCTGCTCCCTACCTCCTCTTAAACATGACTTTAATCCTTAACTATTCTTCTCCACCTTGATAAAATGGAGACTACCCCCTGATTGTAAATCCATA
This sequence comes from Spilogale gracilis, assembly GCA_004023965.1. Lineage (NCBI taxonomy): Eukaryota > Metazoa > Chordata > Mammalia > Carnivora > Mephitidae > Spilogale > Spilogale gracilis. Next base: position 44,498 of record PITA01001859.1, on the reverse strand, counting down.
AACACATTTCCTCTATCCTTGAATCTTCCTTAAGTCTCCTCCTGGTAAAACCCTGTTAACATTCTTTCTTGCCCATGTTAGAAACACTCTTTTGGAGTGTTATCATGCCTGACATTAGTTTCATCAGAGTTGATGCATTAGTACAAAGCAGGTCCCAAGATCTTTCATCCCTGAATGCCTTAGATAAGTTCTGGGACTAGAAGTGAAAGGTACAGGGAACAAACACGAGGCGAGGCATTGTACAATAGTGTCTGCATGAAGTTCCCTGAGGCCCATAGAGACTGTGTTGCCTGTGGTGGTTAATGTAGAATAAGTGGCCATGGACCTTGAAGACAATGAGTCCAAGAGATGTGGACATGACATTTATATGTTTCCTACCGGTTTATATTGAGAGTAATTTCTTATTAAAGTTTGATCTCTGTGTATGTTCCAGAGAGCAAGATTGCCATGCTGTAACTACTTTCTTTATCTGCCCACTAATATGCTTTATAATTCTGACTTTTGTTTAGGTTCTTAAAAGAAACCTATGGAAAATAACACAGCTCTTAACTTCACATAACAAATTGATTAGAAGAAGGTTCAGGTCAGATCTATGTAACATTTCAATACAGCCATCTGAATAATTTTAATGATGTGGGATGCCTATTGCATAATCAAATTAGCTATGGCCGTTAATATTATGAATCATGGACCAAGTTGAGAGGATGTATAATAGTCTCTTCTGATTCAGTAGCCAGATATAGATCTGACACTTATTATAATGATTTTTATATTGTGCCCTCTATCTTTTGACTCAGTCCTACTCCATTTGAATTGATAATGCCATTGCCTATTCTAAGTTATTTATGTGTGAACATACAAGTTATCATTCAAAATGGGACAGTTTTTGAGAATAAAAGGAGGCCCTCTTCATAATTAGTCTAAGCCAACAGACATAAATCAGGATGATACCAGATACACTAGATTGCATAAATACCTGACTGCTCACACATTCATTTAAGAATCATGACTGGCTTAATGGGCAGAAATTATTAGATTGATTTAAAAACTGAAAATGAAATATTATTCATTTACATTAAAAACACACTGCTTGCTAGCATAGGTCCAGAAAGACTGATAAGAGTGTAAACACACTGCTTGCTAGCATAGGTCCAGAAAGACTGATAAGAGTGTAAACACACTGCTTGCTAGCATAGGTCCAGAAAGACTGATAAGAGTGTAAATATGATGTCAAAGGCTCGTCTTGTAGTCAGAATATTATTGAAGGGTAGAACAACAGGTTGTTAGTGGTAGTCCAACAAAGATACTGGGATTGAGTGACAGTCTTTAACAGGTAATGAGGTTTTATTTAATTCAATGAAACATTAAATAGCGGCTATAGGCATAGCAAGAAACAGGTCTGGCAGACTTAATATATTTCCAAAAGAGGAGGACATATATAAATAATAATTAAGCATATCTGATGATCAGAAACTTACTATAAGTTCACATTTAAATAACATGAAAAAATGCAATCTTGTCATTAATAAAAGACTAAAAAAAAATGTAGGTGGCACCCATTCTTTTGTTGTCAAATCCAGGGCTGACATTTTTTATGGAAAAATACCAACACAGACATGATAGAGGGCTTTTGTTTTCCCTTTTACCTCCTACCTTTGCCCCCCTTTTCTTTCTTTATTATTATCTACCTCCCCTCTCCTAAATTGACTAGCTGGAAAAACTAAAAGTCTTGTGAAAATAGTTCTAAGAAAATACTGAGCTGGTGGTTATTGGGACAGTATGTTCACTTTTCTCAGATTCATTTTCTTCAAGGTCTATGGCCACTGATTCTATACCAACAAAAACAGGAAACCCAATCTCTATGGGCCCTGAGGAGCTTCATGAAGAAAGTACTACACAGTGCCCAGCCTCATGCCTGTTCCTTAGTCACATGCTCAACATCTCCTATCTCATAAAAACCCTGAGTCTACTTCAGTTGGGGAGTCACCTGGTTTTTAAATACTCCCTGATGCACATCAGCTGGATAAATACTTTAACTTTGATTTGAATCACCTAAACCATTTTCACCTACATCATTTTCTACATTCTAAAAGGGAACTCTGACAAATTAGTCTGTTCCTGAAGTCAAATAGCTAAGATGGTATAATAAATGACATATTGAGAAATGGCAGGTAAACTCTATTGAAAATGTTAATCTTTAGATGAGAAGATTTGTTGAAAAAGAGTGATGATTTGTTCTATATTTCCTTATATGTTAAAAACAAAAAGGAAACACTATAACGATAGGTGCTCAATTTTAAGACTCAGAGTAGATTTAGAAATTCATTTTGCAAAGCCGTGAACTGCTCATTTTTGTGAATGTTCAGAAAAAGGTCGGATGACCATCTTTCAAAAATATTGAATTGCCAGCTTCCACCTGCAAATAGAAGAGTGCCCTTCTCACCATGTCAGCAGCCTTTAGTTGATTATTGTAGACAACTTAATAGATGAATAAAGCTTTGCCCAGTGAAAGACCCTAGGTTCAATGACATCCCAGTAATAATGAGCACATCTAGCATCCAAATCTTGGTTTTAAAATTTCAGGCTTCAGACTAAGATGGAAACGTAGGAGGCTCCTGCATTTGCCTCCTCTATGAACACACCATATACACAGCAACACAGAGAGCAATTCCCTCTGAGAGAAATCCAGAAACTAGTTTAGTAACTCCTATGTATCAGATAACTGAGAAAATACCCACATTAAGACAAATAGGAAAGGTGATAATGCTTTCTCACCATAAACTCCACCCCTAGCACTATTCCATACAATCAGGGAGTACCCCAGCTCACAGCTTCTGCTGCAGAGCAAAGGCTTGGGACCTCACCTAACATCCCAATTTTTAAAGCTGCCACCTGAACAATGACTCTCAAATCACCTAGATCTGATAGCTACCAAGGTCTGTGTTCACAGGTCCCACAGGACTTTAAGAAACAAAGAAGCATTTCTAAAGGGCCAAGAAAGCACTCATTCCAGCTATCCTCCCAGGGTTCAGCACAATATGAAGCACAGTATGAAGAGTCAAAAACATCTATTTCCCAGTCTTTCCTTGGGAGGGGTGTGATTATCTCCTTTACTAACTGCTGCCTGAGGGTCCATACTAATTAGCATGCATTAAGGTGCTGACTAGAACTCTCCTCAGAGCTCAAAAAAGCAAGCAGGCATTTCCTCCTACCTTTTCCCTCTAGCTTATGCCAACAATAAAACCAGCTTGCTAGTATTTTCCTGAAGGAGTTTGTTCACACATCTAGTGCCCCAACTTTGATAGTTGTCACCCAAGGGACAAGCCCCTAAAATTAGTTCATATGGCCAATGGGGCTTGAATTCATGATCCAGCAAGACTATAGCAAACAAAAACACAGTTTGTAAATGGGTGTGAAAACACCCCCACAACTATACACCCAAGCTCAGTGCAGAGGGAGCAGACAAAAATGCCCATCTCCCAGTTTCTCCCTGGAAGGGGTTTGACTGCACACTTTACCAGCTGCTGCCTGAAGATCCAGCTTCCCATCAGTCTGCATCTAGGTGCTGAGTGTGATCCTTCCCTTTGGGACACTCACAGGTTTTATAATGCACTATATTAACAATATGAAGAATAAAAATAATATCATCTCAATAGGTGCAGAAAAGCATCAGACAAAATTCAACATCCATACATAATAAAAATTCTTAATAAAATGAATATATAATGAACTTACCTAAATAATAAAGGCTATATATAACATGTCCACAGCTACTATCATACTTAACCAAGAAAAAGAAAAGCTTTTCTACTGAGATGAGGAATAAGACAAGGATGCCCACTCTTGTCAGTTTTATTCCACATAGAAAGGGAAATAAAAGCCATTTGAATTAGAAAGGAAAAGGTAAAACTCTTTGTTTAGATAATATAACCTAATATATAGAAAACCTTGAAGACTCCACCAAAACAAAACAAAAAACTCTATTGAACTAATAAATAAATTTAGCAGAGTTGCCAGATTCAAAATCAATATAGAATATTAGTTGCAAGTGTGCATAAGTGGCTCAGTCAGGTAAGTGTCTGACTCTAGATTTCAGCTCAAGTCATGATCTCAAGGTGGTGAGATGGAGCCTGTTGTGGGTCTCCATGCTCAGTGGAGAGTCCACTCAAGATTCTTTCTCTCTGTCCCTCTGCCCGTCCTCTCCTTCATGTGCATGCATGCTCTCTTCCTCTTTCTCTCTCTAAAATAATTAATTAATTAGTTAATTAATTAAAATATCTTTTAAAAATCAGTTGCATATTTATATATACTAACAATAAGCTACCAGAAAAAATTAAGAAAATTATTTTATTTTATTGAAAATAGAATAAATAAGAACAAAATGCATAATAAACTTAACCAAGAAGATGAAGAATCTGTACACTGAAAACTATAAACATTGATGAAAGAAATTGAAGACACAAATAAATGGAAAGATATTTTGTACACATGAACTGGGAGAATTAATATTGTTAAAATGCCCATACTACACAAAATGATCCAGTCAATGTAATCCCTATCAAAATTCCAATGGCACTTCTCATAGAAATAGAAAAAAATAAATCCTAAGATTTGTATGGAACCAAAAAGACCCAAAATAGACAAAGAAAACATAGTTAAAGGCATCCTGATTTCAAACTATATCACAAAGCTGTAATAATCAAAGCAGTATGACATTGGTGTAAAGGTATGCACATAAATCAATGGAACAGAATAGAGAGCCTAGAAATAAACACATGCATATGGCCAACTAATTTTTGACAAAGAGCCAAGAAAATACAATGGGGAATGGATCATCTCTTCAATAACAGTTGTTGGGAAAACTTAATATCCTCTTATTAAAGAATGAAACTAGACCCTTATACTATACCATACACAAAAATCAACTCATAATGGACTAAAGGCCCCAAACCATAATACTCTTAAAAGAAACAGAGGAGGCATTTTGGCTTTTTATATTTGACACCAAAAGTAAAGTCAACAAAAGCAAAAGTCAGTAAGTAGGACTATACCAAATTAAAAAGCTTCTTCTTAGCAAAGGAAACCATCAACAAAATGAAAATACAACATACAAAATGGAAGAAAATACTTGCAAACCACATATTCTATTAGGGTTAATATTCAAAATACAGAATGAACTCATACAACTCAAATAGCAAAAAACAAACAAACAAAAACAATAAAAACCAGGCAAAAGACCAGAGTAGATATTTTTTTAAAGACAATATCCAAACGCCCAACAGGCACATTAAAAGGTGCTCAACATCCCTCATCATTAGAAAAATGCAAAGCAAACCACAATGAGGTGTCACCTCACACCTGTTAGGTAGGCTTTATCAAAATGATAAAAGATAATTCTTGGTGAAGATATGTAGGAAAAGGGAGCCTTGTACACTGTTGGTGGGGACATAAATTGGTATGGCTACTATGGGAAACAGTGTTGGCCACTTCTCAAAAATTAAAAATTTGAACTACCATATGGATTCAGTAATCCCACTTGTGGATATGTCCCAAAGAAAGAAAACAGGATATGAAAAAGATACATATACAACAATTTTCACTGAAGAATTTTTCATAATAGTCAATGTGTGAAATGGAAACAACCTAATTGTCCACTGAAGATGAATAAAATATGAAAAGAAAAAGTAAAAGAAAATACATAAAATATGAAATAAATTATCATCCAGCCTTAAGAAAAAGGAAATCTTGCAATTTGCAAGAACATAGATGAAGCTGGAAGGCATGTGTAAAGTGAAAGAAACCTGACAGAGTAGGACAAATACTGCATGGTATCACTTATAAGTGGAATTTAAATTTTAAAAAAGTTGAATAGAACATGGTTATGAGAGGCTAAGGGGAATGAGAAATAGGTTGGTAAAGTTTACAAACTTTCAGTTATAAGATTAATAAAATCTTAGGTTCTAACATATAACATAGTGACTATAGTTGATAATACTGTATTGTATAATATGAATTTGCTGATATATTAGAATTTGTGAGCTCATCAAAAGAGAGAGAGAGAGAGAGAGAAAGAGAGAAATACATAAGGTGAGGTGATGGTTATAATAATTAACTCAGTGGTGGAAATCCAATCCCATAAATCCATGGTTTATATTTATATCAAATCATCACATTGTACACCTTAAATATACTATAATTTTTTTATTAATTTTTATTTTTTCCATAACCCAGCCACCCCATCCCTACCCCCTAACCCCAGCAACCCTCAGTCTGCTTCCTGAGATTAAGAGTCTCTTATGTTTTGTCTCCTTCCCCAGTCCCACCTTGTTTCATTTTTTTCCCACCCTACCCCCACGACCCCCAATTTTATTTGTCAAATATGCTTTAATAAAGCAGAACAAATATTACTGCATTGCTAGATTAGGTAAGAATCCTTTAATAGCCATCTATATTCAAATTTCTCAATTTTTCAAGTGATGATCTCAGGACATATTTTCAATAATAGCTTCTTACGTATTTTCTTTGAGAATTTTAACACATGTTTTGCATATGTAGTAAACATTTACATGTATGTAACTTGGGGGAGAATGATTCTGTTCAAGTTGTTCTCATTTGCTACATGTATTTCACAATGAGACATACTTCCAAGTATATTCATTCTCAGCAAATGATTTATGAATAAATACTACTTAAGAGGCATACATAGGTGACAGTATGAGACCATATTATGTAAAATATTTTTATATCTTCTCATGTTTTATAAGAAACTAGAAAGAAAAAATCTTTTGGAGACCCAGAATATTAAAAAATTGTATGTTATTTTTCTCAGGAGACAAGCAGATTAGAGTTTATTTACTCTAATTTTGGGATAAATATTGCCTCTTACTTTCAGGCTCGGTGAGTAAGATGATGGTTCTTTAGACATGGACATTTTACTTAGGAGAATCAAGTATAGTAGATGAAAAAACATTTACCAAAAATACATCATTAGTCCAGTTGAGATTCCATACACATGACTTCAATTAATTCTCAGCTCAATAGAAAATAACTTTGGATACTTACTTTCACTGCATCTACCACTATCATTATATTCAAAAACATCTTAAAAACCCAATTATCATTATATTCAAAAACATATTCATTATATTAAAAAATACATAAAAGAATATATAATTGGAAATTATGCTTTGTTCTCTTATATGTACAAATTAAACTCTGAAATTAAAAAATTCTGTCCTTTCGGGGGTGCCTGGGTGGCTTAGTCAATAAAGTTGGTAAAGCTCAGTTGATTTTGACTCAGATCATAATCTCAGGGTCCTAAGATTGAGCTCTGAGTCGGGCACCACACTCAGAGGGGAGTCTGCCTGAGAATTCTCTCTTCCTCTCTCTCTGCCCTTCCCCCTGCTTGTGTATATGCTCTCTTTCTCCCAAATAAATAAATCTTAAAAAAAAAAAAAATTCTATCCCTGCTTTGTACTGGTTTTCTCACCCAGAATGCCTGTTCTCATGCTCTGTTTCCTTTTTTCTTACTCAATGCCTTTTTTTTTTTTTTTTTTTTTGCTTCTTAAAGCCATTCTAAGTCATGTCCATGGTCTAAAAATCACGTGATTAAAAATTTTTTTTTTGCCTGTTTAACGCCATTTCTTATTCTTGTAGGTTAACTCTAGGACTCAATGTTCTCCTTGTTTTCATAGATTAGTTCCTCTACTTAACTACAGGTCTGTTTTTGTTTGTTTGTTATTGCCAATAGCTTTTATTTCAATGTATACCCCCATAAGCATAAGTATCTGTCTTGTGCATGTAGATCCCCAGTAATTATTTGTTGATTAATTGATTTTCACCATTTTTTAAGTTTAAAAAAAAAGGCACAAATTTGAATCTGGGCCCCAGATTTGATGAGAATACAATTCTTGGATTCACTTTGACTAAACTGAGAAGAAGCAGGGATATATGAACCACAATTCAAATTATTTATTTATATTGAGAAATAGATGGACCAGATACTTGGCTCTGTTTCTTATGCTGTCTTCCTCCCCACAGAGTATTCTGTGCATACTGCTACAGTGTTCTCTTTATGTGCTACAATTGCTGAAGGAGTCTCCATGTTACTGACAGAGTCTATCTTCAGCTTAATTAATATTATTTCTCTTCAATTCTAAGCTACTAGGATCATGAGCAATCCCAAAGCTTTAGATATATGTTTTCCGGGAAATAATAAATAAAAAAGGAAAGGAAAAGGAAGAGAAACATGAATGCGCATTCTAATTTAAAAGCACACCCAGGGCCCCCCAGGTGGCTCAGTCAGTTAAGGTTATGTCTTTGGCTCGGGTCATGATCCTAGGATCCTGGGGTTGATCCCTGCATTGGGCTCCCTGTTCAGCAGGGAGTCAGCCTCTCCCTCTCCCTCTACCACTCTCACTTTCTCAGTTAAATAAATGAAATCTTTAAGAATTTTTTTAAATTAAAATAAAAACGCATTCAGGTTGTAATAAAATAAAATAAAGCAAAACTTCAGAGAAAAATGTTTTGTTTCAGTCTCAGGCATACATTGATCAGTGATTGGTTTTCTCTCAAATCTTGTTACGCTGGTAGTAACACACACACACAGACACACATACAAACACATTTATATGTCTACATATATATATATATTTAATAACAGAGACTTCATATATCTTACCTTCTTTGATGTTCCATGGTTTTACTCTTGTAAAACAGTCATATTTTCTCTAAGCTTTTTGGGGCATCTGATTGTTGAGAACAATTTGTCACCTAATTACCTGATATCACCACAAACATAATTGTACATAGTTTTAAATAATAAATTGTTATCTATTGTTACCAATAGTCTTTCTGCTATATTAGCTTCATAATTTTTAATAAAAACATTTTATAGTCTCCATGTAATAAACAGATTTCATATTGAAAGCATGTATTTTTTTTTTTAAGATTTTATTTATTTGACAGAAACACAGCCAGAGAGGGAACACAAGCAGGGGGAGTGAGAGAGGGAGAAGCAGGCTTCCCACCGAGCAGGGAGCCTGATGTGGGGCTCAATCCCGGGTCTCTGGGATCATGATCTGAGCCGAAGGCAGTCACTTAACCAACTGAGCCACCCAGGCGCCCCGGAAGCATGCATTTTTAAATCTGCACAGCAGCCCTTCATTTATATCCAATATGTTGCTACAGTTATGTAATTCTCCACTCATTTAACAAGAGAAGAGCATAACTTTACATCACTATCACTGTCTAGTTGTCTCATTTGAACACTGCCTGGAGAATCTAGTTTACTGTCTTTAATAGGCATTTGTTGTTAATATTCCTTAATATTCTTTTATAATTCAGCAGAGATTTTTGGCTATAACTACTTTAGCCTCTGTTCAAGACAGCACTGAGTTTAGAATCAATTTATTTTAATTTAAATAGTTCCTCTCTAATAATTATATTGTTATATAAAAAAACCAAAGTAAGCGGCCCTTTGGTCTTGACTGCAAACATAAAAAATATAGTCTTCCTTAAATTTTAATAAACCTTGTTAAGTAACATTATGAACATTAATTTTTCTTGTTCTATGTAATGACATCAAAAAGAAAATCATGGCTTTCAACAAAATTTGAAGAACTAGATCAACTGAAGAGTTTCACTCTATTCCCTCTTGACACTTGTCATTTGCTGTTAGATAATGCGTTTATTCTCCACATCCTTGCACTTTTAGCAGTCATGTTTCTACCGAGAAAGGAATTATCTATAGTCAATTTTCAGTGGGTTTTCAAAATTACATTAAAAAAAAGAAAACTTGCTTTCTCAGTATTAAGGGAAAAGAGCAGGCTGACCCATTATTTATCCAGTTAGAATTTTCAGTTTTGTCATTCCAAATTATGTTATCTGGTTTCTATTCTTTGCTCTGTAGTTAAGAAGTTTAGGCCTATTTAACATGTTACAAATTTACCAGTGCTTCTTCTACTCAACATTTTTTGCTTTCTTTTAAACAGTGAAAATAGTGTGAAAAGAATAAAAATCTCAAAAATGTTTCAACTATTACATAATGAAACTATTTTCTCCATCTATACTTAATTCTGACAATGTAAATAAAACTGATTTTTTTTGTAAGGAAAAAGCCCAAATGTAGATGCTGTTTCTGTGGTTTTCTAACTATATATATATAGACAGTTATATCATGTAACCTTCTGGAGAATGTATAAATTTAAAATAATAATTTATATTTACCTTCACAGATAATTGTTGAAGTATTTTGCAAAATCTAAAGTATATATATATATTCAAGGTAAAAGTTTTTGTTATGGTTTTCTCTTGTTCTAATAGAGTTGATCCCATTTCTTATTCTATTAGGAACTTTTTTACTCTTTATATTTGTTTTTCATATGTAAGAATTTTGTAGACATATTGCTAAAGTGTTTTACCTGACAGTGCAAAGAAACTCTGGTGTTTGATCTTTATCAAATATGTTCTGAGGATCAATCTAGATTTAAGGCAGTGCTACAACAGACAAACAAATGTCCCTTTTATCAATGACTTTATTAACAGAACTGTCCTACAGGTTTGTCTCTAAAACATTTGAATTCCTCTTTAATCAGCAAAACAAAATATCAGTAGTTTAGTTATCTGTCACAGAATTCAATATTGGATTGACTTTGAATCATTACTTGCCAAAGGCTTGCTTGACTGAGTCACCTGTTAGTTTGCTCTGCCACACATGTTAACTACATATTTCTTTAGGCTCTATACTGACTGAAAACAGTGAGCAATGTGAAGGGACCATTTTATTTCAGTTCTAAGAGAAACACCTTTATCATCACCACTTTCTAAAATATACTGGGGCGCCTGGGTGGTTCAGTTGGTTAAGCGACTGCCTTCGGCTCAGGTCATGATCCTGGAGACCCGGATGGAGTCCCACATCAGGCTCCCTGCTCAGCGGGAAGCCTGCTTCTCCCTCTCTCACTCCCCCTGCTTGTGTTCCCTCTCTGGCTGTGTTTCTCTCTATCAAATAAATAAAAACTTAAAATATATATATATATATATGCAAGTCAGATTAAAACCTGGGTCACTCCTGGGAAGAAGAAAGTAATATTTGAAATAGAATTCAAAGGAACTCTTTGGAGGAGAGGTAGTCTGTGCTTTACAATCACCTGATTAACTTTCAAAACATTCCTTTGAGTGAGATGTTGGTATGCCCATTTTACAGATGAGGGAGTGAAGACTCCAAGATACTAAAACACTTATATACGGTATGTGGACTACGATAGGCAGAATGGTCCCCAGTGAATGCCCAATGCCCTAATTCTCAAAACATATAAATACGTTCTGAGAATTCATATAACTTATGTTATATGAGAATTTCATATAACATATGTTATATGAAAAAGAGGACTTTTCAATGTAATTCAGGTCACCAACCTTAAAACATGAAGATTGAGCCTGGGTGGCTCAATCGTTAAGCGGCTGCCTTCAGCTCAGGTCATGACCCCAGAGTCCTAGGATTGAGCCCCTCATCGGACTCCCTGCTCGGCGGGAAGCCTGCTTCTCCCTCTCTCATTCCCCTTGCTTGTGTTCCCTCTCTAGCTGTGTTTCTCTCTGTCAAATAAAAATAAAATAAAATAAATAAAATAAAAAACAAAACATGGAGATTATCTGGAATCATCTTGGCATGCACAATCTAATCCTATAAACTCTTAAAAGAAAAAAACATATCTGGCTAGAGGCCGGAGAGAAGAAAGAGAAGTTAGACACATTTAAAGCATATATCACTATATCATGGCACTCATAGACTTAATGGCATTTAGCATATTCTCTATACTGCAATTATTAGTTTCCATAATTTTTTCTTTCTTCCTAAAATGAAAATGATTAATGTAGAACACCTTATTCAAAACTTTATGAACACCTTATTCAAAAAGAACACCTTATTCAAAGCTTTATGATCTGTAGTGTTAGCTAAATTTTCAATTCAATAGATATAATTATTTTAATTATTTGAATTATTTGATTTTAATTATTTAAAAATATTCTACTCTTACTCTTTCAGAGTCAGTATAACAAATATCCATTCGAACACCCTAACCATGTTTTGGCAATATTTTATATTAAAATATTATTATCAACTAATAAGACTTATATAGAGAGAATTACACACACACACACCATACATTCATATATATATATATATATATGGAGAGAGAGAGAGAGAAGAGAACTGAGAAGAGAGAGAGATTGATTGAGTGAGGTCATGAGAATACAGTTTCTGGATCTGAGAAACAGTTTATTCTTCACAGATTTGTATCTTGTGTCAGTTCCCCAGGTTCCATATCCCCACAAAGTGACACGAATGAGGATCGTATTTCACCAGCACATGTAATTGGTTTACATTACAGTAGAACAATGTCAAAATTATGAGACCAAGATCTTATATAGGTGCTGCCAATATATCTGCCCCCCTTCCCCAAGCCCCCACCTAAAGACTTAATAACTCTGCCATGTAAAAAAAAAAAAGCCTCTCCAGGGAGGGGCAAGGGGAAAGTCTTTATCCTTATTTATTCTACTGGAATGGAAGCAAATGCCTCTGGGTAGACATCTTTAAACTTCTAGCTTCCCAGGCCATTGCTATTCAGTCATTTTTCTTGATTAGAAGTCTTCAACCATGCAAATCATGAAATATTCATAGAAAATTCTCTTTCAACACAGTCATTCTGAAAATCAGTAAACATGTCCAATTATTGCTTGCAAAACTAATCAGATCACCATATCCATTCTACACGCCTCCCCCCATTGTTTTCCTAGTTCAAATACTCTTCTAAATCTCCACATCCAAGTTTAATATTTGCTCTGGATTTTCAGCATACTGATTTTATACATCACAACCTCACTATAATGTGATAACTGATATAAAAAAATAATCACATAAATATGGGTTTGCTTACTGCTAGGTTTAGGGAAAGATTTCAAAACTCAATTGCTGGGAGTTCTGAGAGCTCTTTTGCACTATTCAAAATCACACTAAGTCCACCTGCAATTTGGTTCTTCTTGGAAGTGGTCTCTACTCCAAGTTAAATATTGGCATGGATGGTTATGGGTCCTATGACTAACCAGAATTTCTAGGAAGTGATTCCAAAAAATTCGAGGTGATGGATACCTGTTTTATTGTCATTGTCTGACTCTATAGGGTTAGGAGCAAACATGGTTAATGATAAGCAGAATCATCTCCAGAATTTTTGAGATTGTAAATTTCATTGTCGATGAAAATCGCCCTTCTATTTTCATAAATCTCATACCTAAAATAAGCTAAGAACTTCAACCTGCCTATATCGGGGTGTCCAGAATTCATACGTGTGTGTACGTGTGTGTACATGCACTCATGTGTGTATATATACATATAAATGTATTTAGGAGTTTTATACATCAATGTGTGTATATAATTATATATAATGCACATATTAATATACTTAAAACATATACACATAAGTATATATGTGTATAAACACACATGTAGAAGGGGAAGAGATTAATTTTAAGGAACTGGATTGCATGATTGTGGGGGCTGGCTAGTCACAAAGCTGGAAACTTATGGGCATGGTACTGGTACCACTGTTTTGAGACAGAATTTTTTTCTTCCTCATGGAAATCTTGGTTTTATTTCTTAAGACTTTCAACTGATTGGATGAAGTCCATCCACATTACCAAGGATAATTTCCTTCACTTAGAGTCAACTCATCATAGTTTTTAACCATATCTACAAGGTACCTTCACAGCAACACCTAGATTAATGTTTAATTGAATATTATATATAGCCTAGCAAAATTGACACCTGAAAGTTACAATCACGCATTTGTGAATGTAGTCTAGGTAGAAGCCTATTTGAAGGTCAATTCATTTTTTTTTTTAATTTTATTTATTTATTTGACAGAGAGAAACACAGTGAGAGAGGAAACACAAGTAGAGGGAATGAGAGAGGGAGACACAGGCTTCCCACCAAGCAGGGAGCCCGATGTGGAACTTGATCCCGGGACTCCAGAATCAAGACCTGAGCCAAAGGCCGATGCTTAATGCCTGAGCCACCCAGGCACCCTGAAAGTCAATTCATTTTTTATCTATATTCTTTATATTGTAATGTTACATATATATTTTTGTAGAGTTACAGTTGGTACTGTTAAAACAGAGGTAACCATCTGGTTCCAAACAAAGGGCTACATTTGCAAATCATATTGTTGTGTACCAATATGTCCTGGCCTCTGTATGTGCTTATACACTTAGGTTGATGGGATATCATGCCAAATAAACAAAAAAAATTCTCTCTCTGCCAATTAAGAAACATAAAAGTGTGAGTTTGAACTCCATTAAAAACTGAATGCTCATTTTTACTTATAAACCATACATTCATAAATGCAATTCAACAAACAAAGCAAGTAGTGATTAATGTACACATATCTAATATTTTTGAAGTAGAGTCAAGATGAGTAAAAATTGAAAACTAATACTTACAGTAACTCTATACTACTTAATTGGACAAAAAATTTATACTTTTTAAAAGCATTACTATTGGGTGCCTGGGTGGCTCAGTGGGTTAAAGCCTCTGCCTTCGGCTCAGGTCATGTTCTCAGGGTCTTGGGATCGAGGCCTGGGTCGGGTTCTCTGCTCAGCCTGCTTCCTCCTCTCTCTCTGCCTGCCTCTCTGCCTACTTGTGATCTCTCTCTCTCTGTCAAATAAATAAATAAAATCTTTAAAAAGAAAGCATTACTTTTCTTTCATTAAAAATAATATAGTATTTAAAATGGAAAAGTCAGAATTTTTAGTCATTCAAAAGCTTTGAACATGGAAAATTCCTAGAGATGATACAATATCTTTAGTATAAATTATTTTATATTATATATGTATTTGCAATGCAAAAGAGGGACATTTTATTAGAATATACTTTACTTTTACTTAATATTGTGAACCATAGTATTTATTCCACAAACGAATTGATAAAGCTTAAATTAATACTCTGATAAAGCTTAAATTAACGTTCTAACTCATAGCTTTCCTTTTCCATGTACTGTTAATTTTAATAATTCAAATATAATCTGCCCATTTATCACAGTCTTTTGCTCCATTAATATTATTACCTGCTAGTCATCTTGCTAAAGATTTAGTAAATTTTTCATTTTATAGTTTTATCTAAAGCTTAATTATTGATTATAAAATTAAATATATATCATTTCCCAGAAAAAAGTCCATTAGGTTAGGACATGTATATCTACATAGTGATGCACTATTATTGCATGAAGGTTGCAGTTTATAATAATCATACAAAAGCCAATAATGCATAAAGACCAGTGTACTTTTCCTGTATTTTATTAAATAATCAAACTTTAACATAAAATTTGAAAAAAAAAACAAGATTAGTTTCTACCTTCTGAAAGATGTACATCTAAGAAAAATACAGATGAATGAATGTAATTTTAAATACCAATTACCTTTTTTTTGTTTTTTTATTGTTACTTAATTTTTTTTTCCAGTGTTCCAAGATTCATTCCCCATTCCCCACACCCAGTGCTCCACGCTTTAGGTGTCCCCAGTACCCACCACCAGGCTCTCCCATCCCTCCATCCCCCTCCCTCCAAGTCCCTCAGTTTGTTTCTGTGTCCAAAGTCTCTGTTGTTTCGTGACATAGTCCTTCATTGTAAAAAGCATTACAACACTTTTCTTATATTAAGGTTATATTAAGAATGCCGATAAAATGTTGATGGATTCCTGTCATAATTCAAGAGATTTCCCAGTGGTGTTTAACTCAGTAAAAGAACTGAACAACCCTCACCCCAAACTGCACTGCTGGTATCTCCAGAGTGGGTGCCCTTTAACTCCTCCCTGGGCTCTGAGAATTCTTCTGTCAAGCAACAAATGGCAGGAACATGTACTTAGCTGTTGTGTGTCATGTAAGTGACAGCACATATCTCACAGCCTATTTTCTTGACTGCTTCTTCTGTTGTAGCATACAACACCTAGGAATACAATAAAAAGCCTATCTATCCTATAATTAGAATGTGTTTTAAATCTTTAAAATTAGTAATCCCTTAACAAGTCTCAACATAGGACCTAATCCCCCAATTTGCGATCTACTCATAGATAGAGTTGGTAAAAGGGGAATGATAATCACAGAAGACAGAAGAGAGTAGAATGTAGGTCTGGAAAATTCAGCTGATCCCCTCATGTTTTGTTCTGAATAACTTACCTTTGCAAATTTAGAATACCTGGAATATATGCCCATTTTTGTAATGTAGATATGTAAGTCAAATACTTTCTTCTCTTCAGAAAGTGTGGTGAGTTAACAAATTATTATTGTCTTGGGTCATGTTTCCCAGAAGTATATTCTGGAACAAAGATTCCTGTGTAAGTGATTTATGCAGGAAGTACTTCTAGAAGAAGCCATAAACGAGTGTACGACAGGACAGGAAAAAAAAAAAAGAGTAGTATACCAGATAACATTTGCTGTAAAACAAACCACACCGAAATTTACTAATTTAGAATGAAAATCGGGGGGAAGGTTCAGATGGCAGAGAAGTAGGTGATCCAAAGCAAGTCTTCTCCCATAAAAACAACTAGATACATATCAAATCATTCTGAACATCCAAGAAATCGATCAGAAGTTTTAGAGAACAAAACTCCATGTCTATAAACAGAAAACATGACCTGTGGAAAGTAGAAACTGCAGAAGAAGAAAAACGGGTTTGTGGGAGAAAAGAGCCATGGCCACTGCAAAGAGGAGCAAGCCCTGATCAAGGAAAGAGTAGCAAGAGAAAATAAAAGAGAGAAAGAGTGAGGAGGAAAAAAAGAGTGAAAGCATACACTGGGGACTCCACAATAACACTGTTCCCCAAGACCATAGACAAGGGAAAAAGAGAAGGTGTCAATACCTCCATCTTTTGTAAGTGGTGGAGAGCAGAGTCTGACGCGTCAGAAGTCAGCACTATTACCAGGGTCAGGCCTAGTGGTGCTATGACAGGGGAGGAATGCCCAGTCCTGGGAGCAGGCAGCTGAGGATTCCCTGGGTTCCAGGGGGAGAAGCAGTTCCTCTGCTTGTAGTGCATTTGGTAGAAGTGATATAGCCATTCTGAGAGCAAAAGACCCTTCAGGCACCACTGAGCTATCCCATCCACTAGTACAGGAACAAAGACACCAGCTGAAGGCAGCAAACGTTGGTGCTGTGTGTTGTGAGCTCTGAACTGCTGTGCTGCTTGGCCACACAACTATTTTCTAGGACAATCCAGCAATAGCCACAGTGCAGTGAAACTCTCCCCCAGAGAATCAGCACTGATCCATGTTGCAGGAGTCTCTGAAGTATGGAGTTTTGAAACACAGCCAGGCTTGAGATAAAACACTACCTCACTGTCTGGCAGGAAGACAGATCTGTGACGAGCAAGGTGAAAGTGGGAATCTAAGGAAAACAGGGGAGATAGGAAGGGTGATTGTGCATCTATGAGGGCTTCCTAAAGAGTGGCCCATGGGAGCTTCCTGCTCTGGAGATGAGAGAGAGGGGCAAAGCCATTTTCACTCCTTGCCCACCAGCACTAATCAATCCCAGTAAGCTAAAAAAATGCCACCGAGTGGAGAATGGAGCCACTGTATCAACAACCCCCCAACCCCCTCACTCCCACCCCCTCACAAACACCCAGCAGGCACACATGCACTGGGACAAATCCATCTGAGAATCAGAGCAGCAGGTCCCTGTCCCAGAAGACCAGCACAAGCCCCTCATTCATACCAAGTCTACTGTTCACAGAAACTCTACTGATGCTTCAAAGTTTTGAAATCTCTAGGAGAAATAGGATCTAGATTCCTTTGAGCTTTTTTGTTTGTTTCATTTTGTTTTTGTTGCTTTCTTGGATACAGAAAGAGCAATTTTTTATTTATTTTTTTCTTTTTTTGATTAAGCTTCTCTTAACAAGGAGATAAAAACACACCAGGATCTAGCCTCTGTTATTATTTTTTTATTTTTAAATTTTAATTTAAATTAAATTAAATTTTATTTTATTTTGATTATTTTTTTTCTCCAAAATGACAAGACAAAAGAATTCACCACTAAAGAAAGAACAGGAAGAACTGATGGTCAGGAATTTAATCAATAGAGATATAGGTAAGATATCTGAACTAGAATTTAAAAACAACACTTGTAAGGATACCAGCCAGGCTTGTAAAAAAGATAGAAAACACTAAAGAATCCTTTACTGCAGCAATAAAAGAGATAAAATCTACTCTTGTTGAAATTAAAAAGACTGTAACTGAGATGCAAATCCAAATGGATGTCATAACAATGAAGATGGACGCAACAGAGGAATGAATCAGTGGTATAGAAAAAATTATGGAAAATAATGAAGCTGAAAAGGGGAGGGAAACAAAGGTAATGGATCACAAAAATAGACTTTGGGAACTCAGCAACATACTAAAATGGAATAACATTCATATCAAAGGAGTTCCAGAAGATGAAGAGAGAGAAAAGGGGGCAGAACGCTTATCTGAGCAAATCATAGCTGATAACTGCCCCAGTCTGGGGAAGGACACATATCAAAATCCATGAAGCACAGAGAATCCCCATTAAATTCAACATACGTTGACTCTTGCCAACGTGTATCATAGTCAATTTCACAGAATACACAGACGAGAAAGAATCCTGAAAGCAGCAAGGGAAATTAGTCCTCAACCTACAAGGGAAGACATGTCCACTTGGTTTCATTGATCCACAGACACTTGATAGGCCAGAAGAAAATGGCAGGATATATTCAACATGCTAAATGGGAAAAATATGCAGCCAAGAATACTTTATATTCAGCAAGACTATCATTCAGACTAGAAGGATATTTAAAGAGTTTTGTAGAAAAGCAAGAACTAACGGAGTTCATGGCCTCTAAACCAGCTCTGTAAAAAATATTAAAGGGTCATCTTTGCATGAAAAAAGGCCAAAAGCAACAAAGAACAGAAAAACAGAAAGGAACAGAAAAATCACTAGAAATACGAATTTTATAGGTAACACAAGAACACTAAATTCTTATCTTTCAATAATCACTCTGAACATAAATGGACTTAATGCCCCAATCAAAAGATTTAGGGTATTAGAATGGATTAAATCTATAGGTTGCCTATAGACCTAACGACATCAGCAGACTGAGGGAGGGTTTAGAGAACTAATTATCATGCTAATGGATACCAAAAGAAAACCAAAGTAGCCATAGTTTTATCAAACAAAGTAGATTTAAAATAAAGACTGTAACAAGAGATGAAGAAGGGCATTATATCATAATTAAGAGGTCAATACACAATAAGATCTAACAATTGTAAATATTTATATCCCTCATTTGGGAGCACCCAAGTATATAAATCAGTTAATAATAAACATAAAGGCTGGAGCACCTGGGTGGCTCAGTCGTTAAGTGTCTGCCTTTAGCTCAGGTCATGATCCTGGAATCCCGGGATAGAGCCCTTATCAGGCTCCCTGATCAGCAGGAAGCCTTCTTCTCCCTCTCTCACTCCCCCTCCTTGTGTTCTCTCTCTAGCTGTGTTTCTCTCTATCAAATAAATAAATAAAATCTTTAAATAATAATAATAAACATAAAGGAACTCATTGATAACAATGCAATAATAATAGGGGACTTTAGCACCCCACTTACAGCAATGGATATATCATTTAAGCAGAAAATCAACAAGGAAACAATGCCTTTGAATGAAACAGAGGACTCAATGGGTTTAACAGATATATTTAGATCACTGCATCCTAAAGCAGCAGAATACACATTCTTTATGAGTGCAAAGAGAATATTCTCCTTACCGAATCACATACTGGGACGCAAATCAACCCTCAACAAGTACAAAAACACCGAGTTCATACTATGCATATTTCCAGACCACAACACTATGAAACTTGAGATGAACCACAAGAGAAAAATTGTAAAGACCACAAATACTTGGAGATTAAAGTACATCTTACTAAAGAATGGATGGATTAACCTAGAAATAAACAACATAAAAACAAACAACAACAACAATAGAACAGATCAATGAAACCAAGAGCTTGTTCTTTGAAAGAATTAATAAAACCAATAAATACCTAGCTAGACTTATAAAAAGAAAAGAGACCCAAATAAATAAAATCATGAATGAAAGGAGAGAGATCACAACAATACCATGGAAATACAAACAATTATAAGAAAATATTATGAAAAAAAATGATATGCCAGCAAACTGGGAAATCTGGAAGAAATGTATAACTTCCTAGAGACATACAAACTCCAAAATCTGAAACAGTGAAATAGAAAATTTGAATAGAATGATAACCAGCAAAGAAATTGAAATAATAATCAAAAATCTCCCCCAAAACAAAAGTACAGGGACAGATGGCCTGCCAGGGAAATTCTACCAAACATTTAAAGAAAAATTAATACCTGTTCTTTTTGAACTGTTCCAAAAAACAGAAATTGAAGGAAAACTTCCAAAATCACTCTACTTGGCCAGCATTACCTTACTTTGAAAACAAAAGATCTGATTAAACAGGAGTATTAAAGGCCACAGTCCCTGATGAACATGGATGCAAAAATTCTCAACAAGATACAGCAAATTTAATTCAACAATACCTTAAAGGAATTATTCATCATGATCAAATGGGATTTATTACTGGGCTGCAAGCATGGGATTTATTCTTGGGCTTTAATATTCACAAGCCAATCAACCTGTTACATCACTTTAATAAAAGAAAAGGTATAAATATAAAAGAAAGGGTAAGAGCCATATGATCATTTCAATAGGTGTAGAAAAAGCATTTGACAAAGCACAGCATACATTCTTTTTTTATATAAGGATTTTTATTTATTTATTTCTTTAACAGGGAGAGAGAGAGAGAGAGAGAGAACACAAGTAGGCAGAGGAGCAGGCAGTGGGAGGGGGGTACGCAGGCTCTCTGCTGAGCAGGGAACCCAAGCAGGGCTCAATACCAGGACCCTGGGATCATCACCTGAGCTGAAGACAGATGCACAGCATACATTCTTGATTTAAACAAAACAAAACAAAACTCTCAACAAAGTAGGGATAGAGAGAACAAACCTTAACATCATAAAAGCCACATATGAAACTGAGAGTCTTTTGCCTATGGTCAAGAGCAAGACAAGACCCCTCTCCCGTTACTGTTTAACATAGTACTGAAAGCCTTAGCCTCAGCAATCAGAAAACAAAAAGAAATAAAAGGCATTGGACTAAAATGGTTTTACTCACATGTCTGACAGTTGGTCCTGGCTCTTGGGTACATGCTTTGTCCATGTGTCTCCAGCAGCCTAGTCTACCTTAATTCATATGGCAATGTTTATAAGGTCCTTAGGAAGAACAAGAGAGTGCAAACCACAAAGCATAAGCAGTTTTCTTCCATCTGTATCAGATCTGCTAATGTCCCATAGGTCAAAGCAAGTTACATAATCCAGCCAGAATAAATGTATGTAGAGTTTTTCCAAGGGCAGATACAGGGAGGAATAAATCACTACAGGTCATTATGGCAACAATCTCCTACAAGTAAAATGACAAGCAAAGAGCCACAAGGTTAAATGGAAACCGTGAATCGCAGGTATAAATTAGAGTTGTCCTATCTTGACACAAGGGGATTGGGCTTCCAAACTCTTGTATTGGTTAAGCATTGGCCCAGGGGAGTATATACAGGTTCTTGCAGCTATCTCTCAGTACTGGCAAAGTGGGCTCTGGTGCTGGCTCTTGCAGGTGAGAGCATGCATGGGATGCAGAGAGGGCTACTGAGGGACAAAGTGAGGAGGGATCATAGAGAGCAAAAAGGTATTTGTAGGAATCTGGACTAACTGAGCACATTAAATGGTTACCAGATACCCCAAATGATGGTTGTTAGGCTAACTAGGGCATCTGATGCTTGGTGAGCTCAGTGATGTAAACATTTCCCAGAACATGGAGCTGAAAAGCACCTAACAGGCCCTGAATATATACAATATATATAAACAAAGCTATAATAAATCACTCCACTGCGCTATTGTGCATAACCAGCTACTCCCGCTTCTGTAAAAGAATAAGCTTACTGCTGTCACTTTGCTATTGGATGGAGACATGTTCACCTGGATATGTTCTGTTCCTTTGGAGACATACCCACTAGGATATGTTTTGTTTCTTTGGAGACATGCCCACAAGGGTTTGTTTCATTTCTTTGGAAATATGCCCACCAGGGCAGGCCTCGTCTCTTTAAAAACCCAGACTACCTTAGGGTCAGGCCCTCATAGAGACCAGACTCTAGCGAGTGGTGGCTGGCCAGCTATAATAAACCTCTCATTGTTTAACCCTTAATTGGTGGTGATTCACTGAGCACACCCTATAACGAGTACCCACATTGTCTGCTACAATATCCTGTTCCATCGCTTGGGTCCGATAATGTTGATTAATTAGTTCATGGATTAGCTAGCATGAAGTCTTTAAGATGGTGGTTTTCTGAGAGAAGTATACAGAGGAAGGATTAGTGGGATGAATCCCACAAATGGTCCTTAGCATAACTTATGTTCGACACCTCTTTTCTCTGAAATCTAGTCTAAATCACCCTTTCCTTTAGCTAGCCCCTATATAGATCTGGATGACTTGTCTGGTGGCATGATCTACACATTCATAACTAAGGGATCTGAACTGATTATCTCTTTTTAGTCAGGCTGTGGTTGCTCTAATTACTTATTCATAGTTAAAACTGTGCATGCCAGTGCACAGAGAGGTCTCTGGATTCTGAATATATCCCTTCCTTCTCCCATTACGAAGCATCAGACCATCTCCTCACAAGGATCATTGTCAATTATTCCTGCCAATATAGCAAATCCTTTCTTTGACTGTTGACTTCTAAAGTTTGGGGCATCATATAATAAAATGGCAGCTGTAGCTTTTGGCTTTATGGGATATTTATAACATCCTATTGAAAATATCCTCCCTCTGGGAATTAAGATCTCTAGATCTAAGGGACCTAGATATGAAAATCAGAAGCATAAATTCTCAGTGTGGATCAATGGGAGTGATGATATGTAATCACCACTCCTTCTTGTATGCCTTCGTTTCCAGCCCATATGGTACACCTATCATTGATGTAGGCCCTATGGTGGATGGTTCAGGGAATATGCCACATTTTAAAGGACAGTATCTCTTCAAAGACAGGTTTATCTTCAAGCTGGTGACTTAGCCACACCTTTACAGGCCTGTTTTAGCACTCTAAGAGGGTACATTTTCTATATGTGGTAAAACCAGTGAATCTCATGGAAAGGTGCCCATTGTTGTCTCCTCTCTTGTCTTAAATTCGTCCCTTTTATCCAAGCAAAGCTCTGTATGATCTCTTGATAGGTCACACACTCTGTGAACCAACAGATACTGATGGCATCAAGGCTGTGTGAGTGAAACTATTTCTAAGTTTCCTTAAGAAAACCTTGGCCCATTAAGCATTGCCAAGATCCTTATAGGAAAGTTTTTCCACTGGCCACTTTGAACTGGCTGCAGATTATAGTAATTAGATCTATCTTACTTGTGACCTTACATACTGCCACCTGGTTTCTGCATTTCCGGCATCCTATCATCCCTTTTGACTCTAAGGTGTCCAGTTGTAGATAGTATCTCTTACTGTCAGCACCAGGCTGAAAAACAAAGCTACTACTGGGTGTCTCTATGATGTATTCTTTATCACTGTTGAAAATATTGTCCTCCGGCTCTCTCAAAGACCATGATCATCAGAGGGGTGTGTAGTGGTGGTATGGGGTCTTGTATAACAGATTCATTCTATCAAGCTCACTTCTTTGTGCCTTGGGAATCTTCTCAACATTCTGCCAAGAAAAATCTGACATCTCCACTTCATTTAATAGAAACCATCATTTTTTCTCCCGACATTCACAGACATTCCAGGATCATATTCAGACCTGTTCCAGGAGACTTTACTTGAGTGTTAAATCCTGAATCATGAGAAAATATTCCCATATTAAAAACAAACAAACAAACAAACAAACAAACAAAAATCCTCAATTATTTAGCTTCATAGTCTGCTCCTACAAGACTCAGTCCCAGAAGATCTATCCCAGGTATGATTCTGTAGTTCATACTGGTACATAATAGCTTTTTTGTTAAGCTCCTTTGGTGATTGATCCCTCTTGGCTCTTAGTAGGAGAAAGAATGCTTCAGCTGGATGAAGCCAAGATTTAGTTAAATAGGGCACTATTATCTCTGAGCAAGGGGAAAGAACACCAATTCTATAGGCCCGGAATGTTGAGAGAAACTTAGGGATCCAAGACTCTGAAGCTCATCCCTCTAAATTTCTCCATCCCAAATGTCAAAAGACTTAAGACACAAAGGCAGTCCTTTCTGAGGATCTTCTCTCTTATCATTAGACCTTGGCTTGGTAAATAGAACAATCTGTTCTTGGGCTGTACAAGATGAGGATGTCTTTCTATAAATGTGTAAATTGCCACTTGAATAGCCTGAGATTGTCATTTTCTTTTTTTGGTGCACCAGCTGAATTCAGCAAATATCAATTTATCATAATTGCTATTTCTATTTACTATTCTTATAGATACTATTTACCTCCTGCATATGCTATAGTTTTGAGACAGAGTATCCATTTCTACCTCTATCCTATCCAATTTCACCATAAGGAAAATCTTAACAGTGCTGTCCCTGTTGCCCTCTATCCTGAGTGACCCTTCTTTAGAACTCCTCTTGAAGATCTGCTTCCTAGGACTGGGGTGCCTGGGTGGCTCAGTTGGTTGAGCGACTGCCTTCTGCTCAGGTCATGATCCCAGAGACCCAGGATCAAGCCCCACCTTGAACTCCCTGCTTGGCAGGAAGCCTGCTTCTCCCTCTCTCACTCCCCCTGCTTGTGTTCCCTCTCTGGCTGTGTTTCTCTCTGTCAAATAAATAAAACCTTAAAAAAAAAAAAAAAAAAAAAAAAAAAGATCTGCTTTCTAGGACCACAACTGGTTTTTATATGAGTTAAGTTTCCCAGGAGCTCATTCAAAAACAAATATTCATGTGCAAATGATATATTAAGAAATGTTCTCAGACTCTGGAGTGCAAGTATAACTCCGAGTTTACCCACACTGAGGGAAGGATGCTGGACTTCACTACTGCAAAATTCACTGCCTGCCAAGGAGGGGAAAAACTACCAAATAGTTCTGGTTCTTCAGTTTGTTAGTAAAGTTATCCTGGTACCTCAAAGGTAGTCATCACAAAAGAGCTTTCAACTGGTAACCATCAAAAGAAAAAGAGAACCAAAACCTAGATGAAAAGGGTAGTGGTGGGTGGTGAGTTCAGTGCTGGGCTATGAGTGCTCAGTATAATGAAAGTGCATTCTCATTCCCCAATAACATCTTACAGAATAGAAATTCATCTCCTGTATTCCAAGTGGGAATTTATAATGCCCATGTTTATTTTTAAGTAAAATTGATCTAGGGTTGCAATCAACCATTTACATAACAGTTGTATAATGTCTTTGAAAATTATATAAAGTATTAAGTACTACAGAACTATGAGTTTTTAAATACTATTTAATATTTTTTAATTCACTGTAACCTTTTCTGTTGGGTGAGTTACTTCACCATGATTTTTAAAATTGGTTCTAAAGGGAAATGTGTTGCTAATTCCCAACAAATAATTTGCAAAATAATATTAATTCAATCCAACCTGTTACACTGCCAATAGAGATATGTCCTAGTAACCTTCAACACTTCCAGTCAATAGATTTTAAATTGTTGGGACAATAGATTGTGAATCCTTTTCACTAATGAAATCTAATCTGTACTGGACATTTAAAGGGTGTTTATGTGTCATTTTACAAACATCTTTACAGAATACTTTAAAGAAATTTACAATTTAAAAAGAAATTCATAACTTAGTTTGAGCACTTTAAAAACACTTGTTAATTTTTCCCTCATCAAATATTCACATTACAAGGCAAATATATTCAAATCATTTCACTTGGTTGTGTTGATATTTCCAATATAATTCATATGTTTATTTTGAGAGATACATCATCACTACTACAATGAGATAGTCCATGCTTGAGAGATGTTTAAAGTAGCAGGGAGAAGGAGAATAGCTTTAAAAATTAAACAGGAAATCATTTATATCTTTTGACCATATTTGCAAAATAAAAAAAGTAATATGATGCAACAGAGTTGTTTTAGGGGAGTTATTGAGTGTTGTTATCTCTATAAAGCACATGACATGATAATTGATAAATATGATGTATTCAGCATATGGATTCTCTTATTGACTGAAAGCTTATACAACCTACTCATTATCCCAGTGAGTCCATCATGTACAAAAAAGTTCTAGAAAGTTCAAAGAATGAATGAAGCAGAGGGTCATTCTGGCAAAGTTTTTAATCTTACTGTTGAGATAGTGACAAGAAATGATAATTTTTTGTTTTCATACATTGAAGTCCTCTTTATAACATTTCTTTCAGATGAAGAAAGAATAAAATGTGATGATCTGAGAAAAATGTGTGATCACATGTTTCAGCATTATTTAGAATGTGACAATCATAAGCAAAAGATGTCCTGCCATGGATTGCTTGTGATATTTAACAAACTTCCTGTCATTTGCTTGTGTAGTTTCCTTTCTCTTTCCCCACCTTTTTCTCCCACACACTCACCAAAATCCATATTATTTTTCTATTGCTATGAAATAAATTACCACATGTAGTGGCTTAATTAGCAATACCTATTTATTAGTTTATTGTTCCTGCAGCTCTGAATCAGCTGGGTTCTCTGAATAGTCTCACACTCAGCGTTGCATTCAAGGTGTCCTTGGCCCATCTGTCTGCAAGCTTATCTGGTAGCTCTGGGGAAGAATCTGCTAACAACTTATTCAGGTTGTTAGCATCCAACAACCTTGATTATTTTATAATAAATTCCTTGAGGCTTTAAAGCTCAAGTTCTCATCTCCTTGCTGGTTTTTGGTGGAGGCTGCTCTCAGCTCCTAGCAGCTGCCTACATTTTGCTCCATGTTCCAAACTAGTATCAGATAATCCCCCTCAAGTTGAATTCTTCTCATGATTCTAACCTCTCTTATTTTGACTCATAACTTATTTGATCTGATGAGATTCTGTGCTGTGGGCTTGCATCCAAGAGAACTGAATGTGGTACGTAATACATTGTTTCACTTAAAAAGAGAGCTTTATAGCCATTGAGCCCTGCATTTGAATCCTATCTGTGATAGTGGGTAAACCTCTGTGGTTCAGGTTCTTTAGTCTTATATGTGGGAAAATACTATCATTTATTATATTTAATGTAACAAATTTATTTTATCACTAGAAATAAAGAACAAAATCAGCAGTTATGATATCCCATACAATTTAAGAAGCATCCCAAACATTGAGATTTTAGAATGTGGAAATCATACTATGGATCAATGAAATAAAGTAATGTCTATTCCATAAGGTTAGCCTAAGGAATAATTTATATATGCCTATAAACAACTTGATGCTGAGTTTGGGTATGATATTAGATTTAGTCAAATTGTAGCTGTTATTGTAATGAGCCTGCTTGCCATTTCCTTGCCCTAAGATCATTTCCTCAAGAAGAGAAGGGGAAAATGCCACTTCCCATTCTTTCCAATTCTTCAGTTACTATTGTTAAGAAGACTTGAAATGCAAGGGAGCATGACTAAAATCAACAACCCAAGGAACAACGTGTTGGTGAGGATGTGGAGAAAGGAGAACCCACTTACACTATTAGCAGGAAAGCAAACTGGTGCAGCCACTCTGAAAAATAGTATGGAAGTTCCTCAAAAAATTAAAAACAGAATTACCCTACCACCCAGGAATTGCACTACTAGGAATTTACTGAAAGGATACAAAAATGCTGATTCAAAGGGGCACATGAAACCCAATGTTTATAGCAGCATTATCAACAATAGCCAAGCCCTGAGGGAAGCCCAAATGTCCATCAACTGATGAATGGATAAAAAAGATATGGTATATATGCACAATGAAATATTACTCAGCCATCAAAAATAATGAAATCTGGCCTTTTGCAATGATGTGGATGGAACTAGAGTGTATTATGCTAAGCAAAATTCAGTCAGTCTGAGAAAACAAATACCATATGATTTCACTTATATGTGGAATTTAAGAAACAAAACAGATGAACACAAGAGAGGAGAAAAAAAAGAGGATGCAAACCATAAGAAACTCCTAATTACAGAGAACAAACTGAGGGTCGCTGGAGAGGATAACTAGGTGATAGGGATTAGGAGGGCACTTGTGATGAGCATTTGGTGTTATATGTAAGTGATGAATCACTTAACTCTACTCCTGAAACCAGTATTAAACTATATGTTAACCAACTAAAATTTAAGTAAAAGCTTGAGACAAAAAAAATTAAATTTAAATTAAAAAATATATGTTAAAAGAAATGAAAGGGAACAAGACATCTACCATGACAGAACAGTGACCAGCAGGAGAGAAAGTTAGTGACCTTGGAATGTTACATTATAAGGTTCACCTTGGCTCTCCAAACAAGCTGCCTCTTCCTCAATAGGAGGACATGTGACTTCTTTATGCAGAGCTGTAGATGGATGTACCTTCACTATTGTGATGTACCTGTGAAGGTACAACCATCTACAGCTCTGCAGTCGCTTAGCCCTCTGACACACTGAAGGAAGTATTACTGAGTCAGGGCCATTGCTTTAGGAGACTCATCTCCTTCATGTGGTACAAAGGGACACAGGAGCTTTATTAGCTACTAACCACAGGGCAGGGCATGAATTAGAAGCATAATTATGTAATCTTTTAAATATTATTTCTTTATGTATTTGACACACAGAGAGAGAGATCACAAGTAGGCAGCGAGGCAGGCAGAGAGAGAGGAGGAAGCAGGCTCCCCATTGAGCAGAGAGCCTGATGCGGTCCTCGGTACCAGGACCCTGAGATCATGACCTGAGCCGAAGGTAGAGGCTTTAACCCACTGAACCACCCAGGCACCCAATTATATAAGTTTTAAGCAATTTTTTGAAGTACAGTTGAAACATAATGTTATGTATAATTGTGTAATCTTCAGCAATTCCTTGGATGAGCTTAGACTACTATTTTAAGCCTCATTTTTTTAAAAAATGCTATAGAACTGGAGGTGTATATGTCACTAAAACCATTTGGTGAAGACTTGGAAACATTAGATACTAACTATATCAATAGCTAATTCCTCACTAAGTATGTAAGAGTATATGTGTGTTCATAATAGATTGTTAAATGCAGATAAAAATAAAAATAAATTAACCCTGGGGCGGTTGGGTGGCTCAGTTGGTTAAGTGACTGCCTTCGGCTCAGGTCACGATCCCGGAGACCCGAAATCGAGTCCCACATCCAGCTCCCTGCTCAGTGGGAAGCCTGCTTCTCCCTCTCTCACTCCCCCTGCTTGTGTTCCCTCTCTGGCTGTGTTTCTCCCTGTCAAATAAATAAAATCTTTAATAAAAATAAAAAAATAAAATAAATTAACCTGGTTTATTTCTTCTGAGACCTTACAATTTAAAAATGGTGACTTTTTAAAAGATTTTTATTTATTTGAGGGAGAGAGAGCATGAATGGGGAGAGGGACAGAAAGAAGCAGGCTCCCCACTGAGCTGGGAGCCCAACACAAAGCTTGGTCCCAGTACTCTAGGATTATGACCCAAGCAGAAGGTGAAGGCAGACACTTAAACTGACTGAGTCACCCAGGTGCCCCTAATAATGAGGGTTTTTAATTTATACTCCATTCATATGATTCTTATCACATAAGATAGGGGCATTATAAAGATAGAATATAATATTACATTGCATGAAAAAGAAAATAATTATTTTACTTTTTCTTGTATAAGTAAAAACTTTTACAGTATATACTTTTCCTTTCTGCCTAAAAAATTGTTAAATCATGAGTCTCAAAATACATACCCTGAGATATATTTATGTATTTTACCCCCTTATGAGATATTCAGGACAGTTATACTCTTGTTTTTATCAAGATGATTTAAATTATTTTTTAGAAATAGGCTGAAACAGATACAGGAAGATAGAACTGTTAACAATTATCACTTTTGATGTCGAGGAATTCAGGTATAAATCTGTGATTCATTTTATTCAATGGAAGATGACTAAACCAGGATATTATGGTCTTTTCCATTTTATTGAGTGCAATCACTGATTCCAGACCTCAAAAAAATATAGAAAAACTAATTTCCTGGGGTTTTGTCTCTGTGCTGGGCCAACTGACACTCCTCTGGCAGTTTGTGCTGGGCTTTTTGGGTTTGTGACTAAGACAAACTTTGGTGATGCTTTAAAGATGCTTTTTACTATTCCCCTCCCAACTTCCCCCACTTCTTTTAAAATATTGCATTTTCTTATTTTTCATCAGGAAGTTTAATGCTGAATCCAACATTAAAGTGTTTTGCATAATTTTTTCACAATATGGCATATAATATCATTTTTTTTCTACTATCAACTGAATTCAGAACTACAAAGTAAATTGCACATAACTTTGCACTGAATCAAAAGACAGATTTCTTCCTATTGTTAATTCTGCTTTGATTCTTTTTCCACCAAGAAGATAGCCCACTAAATTTGTTTTTGACAAGCTTTGGAAATAACGTCATAATCAGTCAGGCTATATCAAAACAGAAATCATTCCACGTAAATGTGCTCTTTTAAATGAATTTTATCACGGAAAACAAACCTGACAGGAAAACTTGCCAGAAATTATCTCCAGGTCATCAGTTACTATTGAAGATCTTTACTGTACAGCAAGTTCCTTTAGCTCCTCTAGAAATAGTTGCCTACACATAGACCACTGTTGATTGGTTATTTCTTTAGATTATGACTTTTCCTCTCATTATTAAAATTTTGTAAAAAATGAAAATATATCACTCAATAATATGATTTCAAGTAATTAAAAACAATGGGTATACTGAACGTAGTTTACATAGCAGTATCTTACCTCTTGCACTTTTTTACTTTGAATGCCATGTATTCTTGACAGTTACAGAGTTAATAAAATATACTTTATTTCTTTAAAACTCAACATTTATCTGCCTATTAGGTGGCTGAGAATAGACACCCTTATTGAGAAACAACTGCATTTTTTTTTTTTAGATTTATTTGGGCTATCAAATTAGTAACCGATTTTATTTGAAAATATTCTGTTATTGCCATAAAATCTCATTTTAGATATGATAAAAAGTAAATTATTGATTCACTTGTTTAAGAAAAGTATGTTTTATATCCAAGGGCTTTGAGGAAATTTTGGTAATTACATGTACCAAAGAAAAATTAATGTATGAAACAGTTATTTTGTCATGTTACCATTTAATGGAACAAAGAAGTTTTGCTTGTCTCAAAAATTCAATACATTTAAACAATGTTGAACATATAGATGTATATTTTAATAATCATTCCTATAAGTAAAAACATACCTTCATCAAAGCTGTTGGAATAATCCCCTAAACTTCTACTTTTCTTATTTCTCTAGCTAGAAAAAATATCAGAAATATGTTCCCAGATCATAAATTTTTAAAACATAAATCTTGAAACTTAAATAGAATTTTAGGAATCAAATGAATGTTATAAAAGTGAAAAAATGAAGATATTTAATAAGTTAATCATTACCATTAAACAAAAACTATTAAATCACCTAATCGATATTGCTTTTAAAAAGAAAATGTAGTCACCAAAAAAGAGGAAAGAAATGCCCAGATCCCAGATTTGAGGTGACAAGACCAACTTCAAAATGTTTCTAGCTTTTACACAAATCACATATTTTCTGGCAAAGTAGGCTTAATGCCACCCTTTATGTACCATTCCAAAAATGTTCGAATATGAAGTGAGAGTAGTGACCTTTTAGGGATAGTCATACTTCTGTATTAAAATAATACAAAAACCAAAAAATTATATCATTTAGGAAACTTATGCTTTATGATTAAAAATAAATTACTGACATATGTTGCACCATATGATATTACAAGCTCCAGAAAGGTAAGTTTTTGTTTGGTTTGGTTTTGGTTTGTTTTTGTTTATTTACTTTATCTTTTGTTGACAGCTGCTTCTCCAGCACCAAGGACAGTGCCTGGCAGTGAGTGAAGCACCATCAGCATCAGATGTCACCATGTGTAAAATGCAATACAGCATCACCTTGCAACAAGTTTGAGGACCATGGTTTCAAACTAGGCCAGAAACTAAGTTATGACCATCTCATGAAAATGGGAAAAAGATTTCCTGGCAAAAACTTATGAGAATATTGGTGACTGACTCCTCCTTTGCCAAATTATCTTTGAAAAGATCAGGATACTTCCCAGTGGGACACTATTGATAGGAAGTGAATTTTTTTATCCTTGCATAGATGGGCTTTTCAGAACATTTTATTGGGACCTGGGTCAAAGCAGAGGCTTTGAATGTTCTGAATAGATCCTGAGAGACTAACTGGAAAAGGTACTTATTCGGGGGTATTTCTTTACATTTCAAACAGAGACGAGACCCAGATCCATAAACAAGTTTTTCTAGGGATCATAAACTCTGAGAAGTTCCTCTTATCTTACCTCTAAGGCATATATTTGCATTCCAAAGGGCAATGTAGCAGTGTTTTTTTTTCCCTTCTCTTACATAAGAAAATTTGTTTTTAATAGGAAACACAGGTTTCTGTCCCCCTCTCAGAAGTTGAGGTGGAATGAGGAGTTATATCCTTATACTCTCTCACAATCAGTTTCACTGTTCTTTTCCTGTAGTATGACTCATGTATGTGCAACATTCTTCATCTGGCTTTATCACATCACCCAGAGCTGGGAGATTTAGGGCAAGGGCAGATGATATGGTTCTTACTCTGAATAATAAACCTTTCCCTGCCCCAGAAATCTTGTGTCTGATTTCAGAATAATAATAATAAATACAGATATTAAAAACATAATCAGGTACTGCATTAGCACTGACAAGAGACTTGTGTTTGACATAAACATGCAAAAATCCGTCATGCATTTTAATAGGTACCTTCACAATGGGCTCAGGCCAGTGGAAAGCTGGGTGGAGGAAACCTGATGCTCAATATTTTTGGCTGATCCATCCTCCCATCCTCCTGTTTTCCTTCCCCTGACACACATGAAAAGGAGCAGAAGGAAGAGCCAACAAGTAGAAGAGAGCCACTGACATCCGTAACTGGCACAAATAGAAGCTATAGGTCGAGGGCAAGAGGAGGCCCACAATTGCATCTCCTTCCTGTTCAGTCTGGGTGGATTTTGGGTATCAGCCGAAAGCTCAGGGTTTGCAACTTCCACAGGTGTCAGCCCAAGAAGAGATGTGGACTGAGTGGAAATGGTACTTCTTTTGGTAATTTATTCACACATCCAGCAAATAAACTGTCTTCATCATGTTTTTTTTTTTTATTTTTTTAATTTTCTGTATATATGATGTTTTGACAGCTTAAAAAAACTTGCTGGCTGGGAAGAGACCTCCCCTCCCAGAACTAGCCAATTCTTAGAGATGGCAAAAGACCCATCCAGCGGCATGTATGACATGTGAACTTACTAATCCAGAGCATACCTCCTCCATCTGGCCATCATCCCAGGAGGCATTATTCCTCACTTACTCATCCCAGGCCCATGTACCAGAAAACTAAGGATCACCTCTATAGCCCAAAGTCCACTGAGGTTATTCACACTAGCTAATCCTATACTATTCACCCTACTCTGCTATGTCTTTCCTGAGGAAACCCCAATAAAAGCAACTGGGCTAAGCTTTCCTGTTGTTCGTGCTTTTGCTTCCAAAACAAACCTGGTATCTCTTAGGGTGCTATGAGGCTAAATGTGCCTTTTGTTTCCAGGGGAACTGTGAGTAACACATTTTTTTCCCCCAATGGCATTGACCTCGATTTGTCATCACTCCATTCCTTTACAAATTAAGACCCGGGAACAGAGCAGAAACACCTCTATGCTATGGCTACTATAGGACTACCTGTCCTATTTGCCAGGGACATGGGATATTCATCTAGTTATATATTGTCTTCTTTCCCATCTGTGGTTTTCCTATGATGCTATGATGTGTCTAAGCTTGGACTTACCTCTCCTTCCTTCCTTCCCCCCACTCTTTCTTTCTCCATATTTCTTTGGGTTTACTGGGCCATTTGAATCTGAGGATTGGTGTCTCTTTCAAATTATGGGCATTGTCTGTCTTCTTCCCACTTTTTTCTCCTTCTGGCACTCAGATTAGACATATGCTATGCAGTCTCCATCTTCCATGTTTTCTAACCTATCCTTCATATTGCCTATCTTCTTCTCTTTCTTTGTCTATGCCTACTTTAGTAAGGCTATGTCTAAAAAAGTTACCTGTAGAAAGCCTAAGAACTACACACACAATAAAATTTGGTGAGCTCATGGTGGAAACATCAACATCAGAATTCAGTTCTCTTTCTTTGACATTTTTAAAAAAATTTTGTTTATTTATTTGACACAGAGAGAGACACAGCAAGAGGGGGAACACAAGCAGGGGGAGCATGAGAGGGAGAAGAAGGCTCCCCACTGAGCAGGAGTCAGATGCGAGGGTCATTCCCAGGACCCTAGGATCATGACCTGAGCCAAAGGCAGACAGTTGAGAACTGAGCCACCAAGGCACACCTGACTTTTTTTTTTTTTTTTCTATTAAAGGACATGATGCAGTTAGTCACTGGATCTATTTCTTACAAATCTGAAACAAAAGCATCTCAAGTTTCATCAAAATCCTGGCCAGCTTGTAATGTGTTATTCAATTTGGTTGATCCATTTAGAGGTCTCTAAAATGCCTGAGAGTGTTGCCAGGGTAGTCACAGTATGTTGCCAATGGTGGCACTCTGGATTCAAATATGGGAGTGGGGACAGTTGGAAGGCTGACTAGGCTCTAATCTGACCTCTTCTTTCCCCAGGGAACTTGGTGGTGGGATATAAAATTCAGGAGCTGGAAACATACTGTCATCTAGGATCTGACCTCCATATTCAGATCATATCCTTAATATGATTCTTCTCAAATTGTCCTCACCAATAGAAGCCAGGCAGCTTAAATCTGTTCCATGACTCTTTGCCATGAACTCTGTGGCAGGACTCAGTTCTGGAGTATATGCATCTCCAAAACTGCCCTTTGCCACCCCCTTCCTTAGATTGTCATCTGTAAAAATTTCTCTTCTAGACAGTTAGTTTCTCATTTCCCTGCTGACAGATAGTTATCCAGTTACCATACACACTCTACATTAGAGTAACTAATAGGAACAGGCACAATAAACAGACCCTGAAATTTCAGTGGTCTAGCAGATTTTACTCACTTTCTGAGTACAACAACTGGAATATCTAACTTTTAAATTTTTAAGGGAACTGAAAGAAGATGAAATTTACCTATTAACTTTTACTTCTTTTGCCCAGAAATAACATATATAATTAGTCTCTTAGTCACCTGGAACCAGTCACAGGACTCCCATCTAACTGCAAGGGAGGTTGGAAGAACAAGACCCATCATGGCAAATTTGCTGAGTGTTAAGTATTTCTGCCACAGATCCCATTAACTATTCACCCTGACACATGTATTTTGTTTTGTTTTTTCAATACCTCAACTTTTTTCTATGACAACAGAAAATAACATGTCCTATAAATTAGGATCACTTGACAATTCCCAACACTAGACTCTATAGATTCTCTTATAAGCAGTAGAATTCTCAGACTTTGGGGACTTCTAACTTTATAATTTTTCTATGGCTAAATTTTTCTGTGGTCCCCTCTTGTTTCTCTATATCTTGTGGTGTCAAATCTTTGTCCTGCTTTGCACAATAGCAATCTAGTATATTAATCTAGTTTGAGTCTTTAGAACAAGGTAAAATCTCCGAATTTTAATACCAACCACCAAATTTCTTTCAATTCTAAACAAGACTATTAATTGCAATGAAGGTCCACAGACAGTTTCAGAAAAATTCATTTCCAGAATACAATTTCCTGAAACGGTTTCTGAAAAGTTCTTCAATTTCACAAAGTCAGTATAATGTAAAGCCTAAGTTTCTGTTTGATTCATCTATT
Organism: Spilogale gracilis; assembly: GCA_004023965.1. Taxonomy (NCBI): domain Eukaryota; kingdom Metazoa; phylum Chordata; class Mammalia; order Carnivora; family Mephitidae; genus Spilogale; species Spilogale gracilis. The sequence continues at coordinate 8,462 of PITA01001859.1, read as the reverse complement.
CCTAAACTATACTTTCCCTCATCTATTGCAATTTTTATCTAATCAATACCTACCATGTTCCCTCTGATTTTAAGATGCTATAATTTAAACTCTGATTAATACTTCCTCTAAATTCTTAGTGATTAAGAAAGAGTCTAGCTAGATAACTTTACCATACATGTTTGGATATTCTCCCTGTAATTGTTGCCATGGTCATGTGTTTGCTCATTCCTGCGGCGGTCATTGGCAGATCACAGATTCACTAAGAAAGGCAAGGAAAAAAAAAAATTTGTATTAGTGGAGTTCTATGGATGTTTCCATTGGCTCCAATTAGTTTGCTTGCCTAGGCTATTTTGTTTCCATGTGAACACTTATATCTAAACAAAATTTTTATTCAAATCTCCAAATTCTCATAAATTAGTTAGGTTTTGCTATATATTTAATTATTCAGAAATGAATGAAATTCTTTATTAACTATAAATACACACAATTCTTATTAAGCAACAATAACTGTGTAGTTTGTGAGAAATCTGTCTTTGTGATCACAAGGTAACACGAAAAGTATCTTAACAGAATTAGACAAGACTAAGCATATTTATATGAATTAATCTATGTAATCTCTTGGATTGACATCTGTAAATTACATTTTTCACCACCATTAGATGCAATAAGCTTATTCTTACTAGATAAGCACCTCAAATATATATATTACTTAAAAAAGGAATGAGCAATACATCTAAATTTAATTATTTTAGTTTGGCTAAATTAATGATTTTATATAACAGGGGTAGGCCAACATCCACCTACAAACCAAATCTGGCCTGCTGCCTATTTTTGAGATAAAGTTTTATTAAAACATAGACAAGTTCATTCATTTGCATATTGGCTGTCACTGGTTTTGTACTATAACATCAACAATGACCATATGTCGGGGCACTTGGGTGGCTCAGTTGGTTAAGCGACTGCCTTTAGCTCAGGTCATAATCCTGGAATCCTGGGACCGAGCCCCACATCGGGCTCCCTGCTCAGCGAGAAGCCTGCTTCTCCCTCTCTCACTCCCTCTGCTTGTGTTCCCTCTCTCACTGTATTTCTCTCTGTCAAATAAATAGATAAAATCTTTTTTTTAAAAAAGAACAATGACCATATGTCATGCTCAGTGGAAAATATTTGTAATCTGCCGTGTTGCTAAAGAAGTTTGCTAAACCAGGTTATAGAATAGCATATTCATTTTACAGCACGGATTTAGGAACTTGTTTTTGACACATTTTCAAATGCTTAAAATGCTATTTTATTTTATAATTTTTTAAAGATTTGTTCATTTTAGAGAGAAAGAGGAGAGAGAGAAAGAGTATGAATGGTGGGAGGGGCAGAAGGAGAAGAGGAGAAAGCTTCAAGCAAACTCCTCACTGGGTGTGGAGTCTGATGCAGGGCTGGATCCCATGATCCAGCGATCATGACCTGAGCTGAAATCAAAAGTCTGATGCTTAACCCATGAGCCACCCAGGTGCCCCTTTAAAATTCTATTTAAAAAAATAATTTGTATTTATTGTTAAAAAATTTTATTGTTTTGATAATATTTCAAAAATGAGAATTACCACCAAAAGAAAAAAGAATTGTTGCTATTTGAGAAGAGGCACTGACTGAGATTTTTCCTTTGTATAAGCATATAATATGCTATAAACATTGTACAAAAGCATATATTTCAAAAGTTAAAATAGAGTTGGGAGTCATTCTATTTAATATCAGTATAAGACTTTTTATCTAAATTTTAAGCACACATATAGATATACATTCTAACCTTCATATTGCTTTTCTGTATATCTATATGAGTGTGTGTATATGTACTGCAAGGTTATGTACATATACATGTAAAAAGTACTCATTCTGTCCCTATGTGCCATTATGTTAATATGAGTCAGATATCTATGACTGTAATCTCTTTATGAACTCTTATTCGTATTTTTAAATCATGTAATAGAATTTTAGCAAAAACAATGAGGAACCTTAAGTTAGGATAGGCTGTATGTGATGATATGGTTGATTTCCCAGCATCCTTTTCACCATGTTCAGCAGCCATGTTATTTCTGTGACCCAAATATAATTTCATTTTCACACCCTAGTGAGAACCCATCCCTTCCCTCTTGCTACAGTCATCAGCTCAGATACCCATGCCTATACCAACCAGCACAAGGCATTTTCTTGGATAAAATGATATGTTCAACAATGGGCATTTGAGTCCATTTACATCAACAGATATGTGGGGCAGTTTTCTGGAGAGACAACAGATACAAAATTTCTTCTCTTTCCTGAAATGGCTACAAGAAGCTAACATTTTCTTGTGTGATATACAGATGGGAAGCTGAGAACCACTGTGACTACTCAGAAGAACACTTAGGATTAGTAGGAAGCTGACAGTATGGGATAAAGAGAGGGATGCAATCGAGTTCTTGCTAAAATAGATTTTACTTGCTAACATGAGTAGATCTACTTTATTCAAAATAAGTAGATCTCTTCATTAAATGGAAATAACTTGTCTCTTTATCTTGAAGCTAAAGGAGCCAGCAAATACACATTTATGTTTTACAGTGTGATTTTAGTTTGTTGTGACTTCTTGCCAAAGACTCTCAGATACAGATATATTTCAATTCTCCAGCATAATTCAGGATTCATTAGATAATTCATTCATTTATTTAAAGAGATCTCCACAAACTATATATTGTAAACAGATTGTTAGAGTCTTAAACATGATTTTCATTATTCTTATTTTACATTGAAACAAAGTAGTACCTATATGGGGCCCCATGCTATCATATTATGATGAATAAGAAATATTTAAACAAACATGTTATAGTTCCCCAATCTTTGGTATTAAACTTAAAATAAATTTAATTTTCTATAGGTACATTGGCCAAAAGGTAATTCTATGAAATAGAAGCTATAGATGTACAAATACTTAAAGAAGCATTTAATATTTCTTAATCACATGCTCTTAGCAAATCAATGTGTCACTGAAGGAAATGTTTTGGAAAGTAAATTAAGATTCTATTCATCTGTGGACCCTGATCAGAACAATTGTTCTGTAGCCTGTTTGAAAAGGAGGCATATCAATTCTAGCTTGACTGGCTGGGGCTTAAGTTGGATGGTCTGGGGACACCTGGGTGATTCAGTCAGTTAAGCTTCTGCCTTCAGTTCAGGTCATGATCCTGGGTCCTGGGATCAAACCTGAATTGGGCTCCAGCTGAGCAGGGAGCCTGCTTCTCTCTCTCCCTCTCCCTCTGTCTGCCTCTCCCCCTCTAGTACTCTCTCTCTCGTCTCCCCTTTTCACCCCACCTCAAATAAATAAATAAAATCTTAAATTTTTTTTGATTGGTCTGATTTTGCTCCTTGCTAGATAGACCTTGTAGAAAATGAGAGGAAAAACTCCATCCCCATGTATTAAAGAAAAGATAGATTAAACAGAAATGATTAAATACATCAAGAATATAATGTATTTAAGCTGTAGAGAGGCAATATTGACAATTCCAAGTGGCTGCTCTGGTCTTCCCCAGCATACCCCCCCCCCTTCCAACCCTGACATCAGTGACTTACTCTCAGTTAGAGGTCATCATACCCTTCTGCTTCCTAAAATGTTAAATACTTTTGAATTAAGGGCTTTCCAATCCTAAAGTATTTGCATTTTAATAAGGAACTACTGAAGATTGAAAAACCTTTAGGTCTTAAAGGAAAACAATTCTAATATTGCAAGGTGAGGCACTTGCAATTTAATTCACAGTAAAACAAAATTCAGGATGTGGTTGGTTGCATAATTTAACCTTGTGCAATGCCAATCCTGTTTGAGTAAAAGAAAAATGAGAGACTTGATAATATTTCAAAGTTGCTTTTATTTCAGTCTCTGTAAATGGCTTAGATCAAGTATTGGGAAAAGTTTCTTTCCCAAACCATTTTATTAAAATTTTGCTTCAGCCCAGTTTTCCGTCCTAAATTATATATTTGTAAGCATATGAACTAACAATCATGTATCCACACAGAGTAAATCATGCTCTCATTTTCTCTCTGATATCTGAGTGCATAGACTGTTTGGTGCCCTGTCAGTAATCTGTCCAAATACCACAATAAGTAAACTGGCAATATGCATCTTGGTGCAGACTTGTCTTTCAAATACAGATTACTAATTGTCTGGAAGGAGAAATACCTACTATTATCTCCTCTGAAAAATATTTCAAGCACTAAATAATTCAAATATAAATGCCTTCCTTATGCTTGGTCTGGTCTTTAAAAATGACAAGCTTTTTTAAATTCCACTAAAGTTTAGGGGGATGACACAGATGACAAGTAATAAAGAGGAACTAAAAACAACATAGAAGGAGAAACAGAATACTGAGTGTATTGTAAATTAAAAGAAATGAAGATGATTAGCAATAATAAAAAAAGGACATAAGTAGAAAAGGTAAAGTCTACAATGTTTTGTAAAGACTGCATCCAAAAGGAAGAGAAAAATACCAAAACATAGGACAATCATGTTTGTGTCAGATATAATTTTATTGCTTAAACAATTAAACATGATGTGTAATGTGCATTAATGAAAGTGATCCAATTATTGTTTAAACAATGGATTTCGTGAAGGTAATACCATATAAGATCTAGATGTGATAGCAACCCCCTGGAAAAAAATAATTGATATGTATATGCTCTAAATCCAAGCTTGCTAAACAGTTAAGAATGATATCCTTTGGAAAAGCTTAAATTAAAAAAAAAATCACTTCGATGAAAAAAAAAAGATGAATTTTCATTAGAAACTAACCAGGACCCACCAGGAAATCATGATAAAGCAGCTCTGGTAGGATTGACTTTCTGCAAGCCACAAGGTACAAAATGACTTTAGAAAACTATGAGATTTGCTCAGTGCCCTTCCAATGAACTAGGATGAGACTCTTTTCATGGAAAGCCATAAAAATAATTGTTGAACGACTTTTCATTTTTCTATCTAAGGCAATGTGACATCAGAAAAATCTGTATATAAGTTTTAAAAGTGATGTAAAGCTAAAAGCACAACTAAAAGAGAGATTTGTAGTCATTTCCAAACTTAACCCATTTCACATTCTTACCTTTCCTAAAGTACAGGAATTTAATTTTTCTTAGCACATTGTATGATTTGTGGTCACCAGTAATATCATATATTTTTAAATATAGGTTATTTCTTTTATTAATAAGAAATTACAAACAGTGAAGAAAAGTTATTTCAATTAATGTTCATCTGAAAAGCTTTTTACGTTTGAAAGTATTTTGATTATGTAAATGAGCCTACAGTTTCATTTTATTATTTTAAAATTCTAAGGAAAATGACGATGAACAATGAGTGTCTATCATTTTTGCCTGGACATTTATAAGCGAAATTTATCATCTCAACCTTTAGAATGATTTCCTTATGAAAGGAAGCTAATACTATTTTCATCTACAGTTAACCCTTGAATAATGCAGAAGTTTGGGGCACTGACCTCTCATGCAGTTGAAAATCCACATACAACTTTGAACATACCCCAGAATGACTATTAATACTCTACTGTTGACCATTAGCCTTATTGGTAACATAAAAAGTCAATTAACATGTGTTTTGCGTGTTATATGTATTATACACTATACTCTTGCAAAAAAGTTAAGCTAGAGAAAAGAAATTGTTATTAAGAAATTCATTAAAAAAGGAAAGTATGTCTTGTATTTAATTTTTAAAAATCCACACATGAGTGGACCCATAGAGTTCAAATCTGCATTGTTCAAGGGTCAGCTGTATACCTCTTTTTTATAAATCTTATAGTCAAGAGTATTTGCCAATTTTACTAGAGGAACAGTATTGTGTATTACAGGACATCTATTACTTCTCTAAGTGAACTGTGAGAAAAAAGAATTCCTCACAGGACATTTGATTTAAAATCCCGGGTTCAATCACATTACTGACCCGATGACAGTGTCCTGAATCAATCCATTATTTAATTAAGCTTCTGTGCTGGCCAGGTCCTCTGTCAGTGTCTGCACTACCCTCAGGTTCTTAAAATCAGCCAGACTGAGAAAAAGAATTTTGTATTAGTTTAACTATGGCAGTTATCTATCTGGATTTTAATTGTTTGATTGTTTCCCAGAGTTCCTTATAAAGCTTGTCTGGTGGGCAACCAATTATTTCATCTTGTCCATTAGATCTATGCTACTTGCTATTGAAACTGACACATAGTAGGTGTCCAATAAATCTTTGTTATGTAAACAAAGTATTTTCCCCAACATAGTAAAGGATAAAAAAAGAAGGGTGTCCTATCTATGAAAATGGGCATTTTCACCCACATGCATGCAGACAGTTCAAGAGTAACAGAAACCATAGAAATGCTAAGTAAATAGACTACAAAAATACTACCTGCATGAAGGTCATTCTAATGGCAGCTGTTAAAAAAAGAATATATTTTCAGAGTGAAATTTTATTTTTTTCAGAGATAAATTTTAAATTTAGGATAGAAGAGATGCATACAGGCAGCTTCAACGTTGTTGATAATATTTAATTCTTCATTTGGATTGTAGGTACATGGCTATTACTGGTTTTGCATAATTTATATATGTACAGCTTAAATTATTTTGTATAATAGTACAGATATTTTTAAATACAAATATAAGATATTCTAATCTTTTATGCCTTAAAAGGATTAATGAAATAATCAGCAATGTATGCCCCATTCAGACCAGAAATTTTTCTGATCAAGGAGAAAGTCATTGTCAGAAGGTGGCAGTGTAGCACTTTCTTTTCCAGATGAAATAGTTTTTAAAATACCAAATGTAGTCCTTTCCAGATGCAGGCCTTAGAGCCATGTTCAGTCCTGCAACTTACTTCTCATTTCTGGTGATGTCTCATTAGGAGATTAACTGTTCAAAATGCAATGCTAATGTGAAAGTTCTAATTGGGAAATCCTATGCATGTTAAATTATCTTGAATAGTTTTATCTAGAATTTGTTTCTTTTCTATGTTTGGCATTTCCAAATGTTGCATGCTATTTCTATCTGTAGAAAATAAATTGTGTGTGGGATAATAATGCGCTTTAATATTTTAGATATACAGGTTTCCTTTGCTATCCAAAAGTAGAGCATTCCTATTAAAACTTTGGTTAGCCAAAATGTCATAAAGTGAAGAAGCAATTACAATTAATTTACACGGAAAAATTTTTGAGCACTTCCATATCCAAAGAGTAATCTCTCAGGCTTTTCTGATACCTTAGGACTATCTTGCTAACGAATGCACAAAATAAATCCAGATAAAGCACAGGCATAGTTCAAAGCTATGGCCACAGGGTGTGAGATGCTGAGTGTAGTTCCCAGGGAAAGAGCTTGGCGGCGCCACTCTCCCTGCTCTGCTCACTGTGAAACAACCCCTGAACTTTATTTTCACTTTTTATTCTTCTCCTACCCCGTAAAAGCAAAAACTCTTTTTGAATTTCTTTCAGTTATCGAAAACAGATCTTACTGTGGGTCTATCATAAAAGTAAAATGACTTATCATGGAGTTTCAAAAAGCAAGGGAAACGTACATATTAAAATGCTGTTCAAGTATTTTGTAATCATTTTATGCATAGCTTTAGTTAAGCAAAATCTATATCCTTAGCCATTTGTTTTGAAATAACAATTTCGACCAACATTAAAGTATAATTGATTATGGAAAATAAATCTACATGGAAGAGAATGAGAAGTAAAGTCTGTCCCCCTAGAAGGTAAGGAATGGGACCTATCTGGTGGTAACATTTATCAGAAGGAAAAATAAAGCTTTTATCCAGGACTCAGCACTGCACATTAATAGAAAACAATCAGGAAAAAGTGAGACTTTAAAATGGAGTAATAGCATGCCTTAATATTTATTAAAATGATTATTAGCTTTGTTGAAGACGTATAAGGGCATAGATACATGAATAGGAATTGCAATTTTTAATTTTTTTATCATTTTAATGTATTTTATTATTGTGTACACACATTTGAAAACTTGATCACTCTCCAACCAATAAGTAAATTAATCTTTAAAACTGTAAAAGCAGTTTTATTTTAAGATGGCTTTAGCCATTCTGGTCTCAAAGATGTATACTTTATAATTATATCAGCATGATTTTGTTGACATAAAGAATATGCATTTCATAAAATAACAGCTTAATCACACTCATATTTGTGTTTGTTAAAATTGCAGTCACAGAAGATTTTCACCTAAATTGTTCTTAAGGTAAGTCATTAACATTTTTAAAAAATACAAATTGTATAAAAAAAACTGGACTTGCCAAATATTCATACTGGTCAAATTTTACATGCTCCTGTAAAACAGATAAAAATTAAAAACTACTACTTGTAAGGTTTTTCAATTGCAAATAGAACAGAGACCACAAAGGTAAACGGGGTCCAAAGAGTGAGCTTTATTGCAAGCAACCTCGGGCGAGGTCGGGGAAGTCGCCCCCGGGTTGGGGAGTGTAAGGG
>PITA01001858.1:53215-179449 GCA_004023965.1 Spilogale gracilis | reverse complement strand
ATATTCCATTGTGTGTGTGTGTGTGTGTGTGTGTGTGTGTGTGTGTGTGTGTGTGTGTGTGTGATTAAAGGAGATCAGATGTGTATCACATCTTCTTTATCCATTTATCTGTTGATGGACATTGGGGCTCTCTATGTTTTGGTATTGTGGACATTGCTGCTATAAACATTGGGGTGCATGTGCCCCTTTGAATCATTATTTCTATATCCTCTGGATAGATACCTGAAATTATTATGGGTCATGGGTAGTTCTGTTTTTAACTTTTTGAGGAAACTCCATACTGTTTTCTAGAATGGTTGCACCATTTTGTATTCCCACCAACAATGTAAAAGTGTACCCCTTTCTCTACGTCTTCACCAACATCTGTTGTTTCCTGATGTTACATGTTGGAGATCTACCTAAGTTAAAAAAGTGCCTAAAGGCTTATTGTGTACCTTAAATTCTGTCTAAAGACATAATCATTTGCTTAACTTAGTAATGAAGACAACACAGATTTTACTAAACATTCTAAGACTTAATATTAGTATAAAGATTATAAATACTTGAGACTCTGTTCTGCATGTTCTGTTAGAAAAAAACTAGCTAGAGGAGAAAAAGATGGATTAGATAGATAGATGATAGATAGACAGATATAGATAGATATAGATAGATAGATAGACTAACTGACCCAATTGTTACATGCTCAGTGACTTATAATCATTCATGATCTAACTGAAGTAAACATCCAGCATGCATAGTTAAGTACATAAATACCCAACAGATTTTTTAGTTGGGCATCTGGAACCTTTAGGTCTTAAAAAGATAAAGCTTAAGTGAATCTCCTTTGAAAAGATTGGGGATATTTACTTCTCAGTGTAACTCTTTTTTATTCATCTTTATTGTTTGCAAAAAATACATTTATAGATCAGACATGTATTCAAGTTTCCAATCTTAAGACAGATGTTTCATAAAAAAGAGAAGCATGGGGTGCCTGGGTGGCTCAGTGGGTTAAAGCCTCTCTCTGCCTTCGGTTCAGGACATGATATCAGGGTCCTGGAATTAAGGTCCGCATTGGGCTCTCTGCTCAGCAGGGATCCTGCTTCCTCTTTTCTCTCTCTGCCTGCCTCTCTGCCTACTTGTGATCTTTCTCCCTGTCAAATAAATAAATAAAATCTTAAAAAAAAAAGAGAGAGAAGCATGAAGTTTCTTTTTAGGTAGCTGTGCTTGCTATAATATCAAATTTATTTTTTCTTAGGGATGCATCATAGAGTTACACTGTGGAAATTTTTATTTAATGCACTTTGTAATGTCAGCACTCCAGCCCAAGTCTTCATTGTTTCACACCTGTATTACTGCAATAATTTCTTCTTTCTCTTCTTCTAGTTTCCCCAATCCGGTAGAGTAAGATAAGCTTCCTCAAATGTCACTGCAATCACTTCTGGCTGATGTTCTAAAACCCAACCCTTGCTGCCAGTTGAATGGTATCCAAATTGTTTTCATTGGAATCCCAATCCCTCTGTAATCTGGTTTCACCTTGCCATCCAAGTATGTCTCCAGATAATTTCTTAATACTCCATTCCCCACTCTAATAGGCTCTCCCCCTTCTGCCTCCACATGGTATGGAGAACTTTGCTGCCTCTGCACTTCTGCCTCTAACGCTTCTTTAACTTGAAGTAACTTGACCTCCCAGCTTTTAACTTATTTCCTTTCCACCTTTCAAGGACGCTCTTCTATCCTACCTAACACATGAATCCTACCTGCCATGTGGATGCTTTCCTGTTCTGACTGTCTGCAGTACTTACCATCTGTTTTGGCACAGTTCTCATCCATTATAAGAGGCATTTAAGAAAAAAAAAAGTGACTTAATATATATTTTAAATGGAATATATTTTGCAATCAGTGGCATGTCAAAGATTGATTAGAATTTTTTTTCTTTCCAATTAGCACACAAATTAATAGTGAATCTTATATAGTATCTTAAGAGCTGAAAAAAGTCAGTGTATATATTATTATTTATTGTTTTCTAATGGTTTCTGTTGTGTCTGGTGTGTTTCCCAGCATTATTATAAATTTTGCTACATGGGAATCTTATTTATTTCTTTCCATCTTACCTCTTTTGAATACGCTATAATTCTAGGTATATAGTTGGATTTTTTGAATTTAATTAGTGAAATTTTATTTCGGTTAAGGTATACTTAATAAATATAATGAATATGCTTGGTTAGGAAAGTGCTTTTATGAATAAATTATTAACTTTTCTTCTAATTTAAACATTTCATTAAAGTGTTATATATATATGGAAAAGTGCACATAAGCACGCCTTCTCACAAACTCAGTACACCCAGGGAAACCAACACCCAGAATGAGAAACAAAACATTACCAGGCCTCCAAGAGACGCTTCTTCAGCCCGCATTCCAGTTATAAGTTTTAATCTTTATCTGTCCTCAAAAAGCATAGATTAGTTTGGCAAATTTTGTCCTTTATATAAATGCAGTCGAACAACATGTGCACTTTAGTGTCTGGCTTCTTTTGTTCAAAAGTGTATTTGTGAGATTCTTAGCCACATCAGTGCCTGTAGATTATTTGTTCTCATTCATATCTTGAATTCCATTTTATGAATATACTACAATCTCTTTATCCTTTCCATTGTTGATACATAATTGGATGATTTCCAGTTTTGATCTAACAGACATAGTACTATGAACATTCTAGGATGTATCATTTGTTCTATATCTGTATTAATTTCTTTTGGTTAAATATCTGGGAGTGAGAATACTGGGTTGCAGAACATAAGTTCACCTTCAGTAGATACCACCTGTTTTCCATAGCTGATTCAGTTTTTACCCAACAATATTATATAAGAAAACATTTGATGTTTTCTGCCTTTTTCATTTTAGCCATTCTGGTAGATGTGTATGGTATCATTATTACTTTTCATACCAATAAAAAAAATGCTTCCAGCAAAATCTTTGGAGTTTCCTTCAGAAATATGGTGACAATTATTGAATATAAACATGTTAGGTTAAAATATAAGGATTCACATGAAAATCATTACTGAAACTATAAACATTACTCATTTTGGATATTTACTTATCATTCAATGTCTATAAGACTAATAAACATCATTTGGGGCTGTTTCTGGTGATATGTTTCTGGTGACATTTAACTATTATCATCTTTGTCTTTCTGGAAATTTCTTGACCATTTCATTTAGTTTCCAGAATTATCTGTTTGGTTCTCCTAACTTCTGAGTCAAGGATAATTTAATAAACATTTTGTTGCTTACCTCTTTGAGTTAATATAATTTGGGTTTTTTGTTTGTTTGTTCACAGATGTGTCTGATTAATACCAACCTTATTTTTTGGTAGATAAAGTTAGAAATAAAACGTTTGAGCTCCACCGATGCTGTTACTTATTATGAATACATGTTGCAAGTAAGAGCCACTGTTTGAAATCTGTGTGTTAAATTTTTAATAAGTTAATATTTCTCTTTGATTTTTTATCTGTTCCAAGGTATTTTATGTGCTGAAAGTGTTAGCTAATGAGCCTATAATTCCATTTCTCTACTCTATGATTGCTGAGAGAAACACTGTGGTCCTTTTTCTTGCAAATACTGTTTCCTATTCATGTTTAGGCAAAGACATTCCGTTTCTTACTGAATTATAAAGCCGTATTTTTAATTGCACTAAAATCAGAGATGCTGACTTCAGTATATCTAACTCGAGAGGTTTGTACAGATTGTGTGGCTAATTACCATAAAAATTAATTATGACTTAAGAATGAGAAGGGTGTACTCCTTATAAATGTTCCATTTATAAACCAAGGCCTTAGAAAATAACCAAGGAATCAATGCTATAGTTTTATGAAACCATGGTGAATTTCCAGGTCTTTCTTTTTGTTGTGTAGAAACTCGAAGTGCTAAGTTCAACCAGTCCATGATGGATTGCATGTCAAAATCCTCTTACTAAAAGAGCACATGTAAGACATTTCTTACATTGTCACTGAGGAACAAATATCTAGTCTTGAGATTTGTTGCTTTCCCTGGGAGGCTAGACACTGATTAGTTCATTACCTATAAATTGTTGCATTTAGTTTATCTCTAACTGCAACCTTAAGTATCTTATTATGAGCTCATTTAATAATCAAAAAATCTGCTTCAGGACATGAAGTCTAATTTCTTCTGTATTTTCAAATGTCTATTAGATATGTGAGTGTGTAATAAGCTCCCATAATATGTATTGCAATAAGAAGTATACAAAACTGTATATGGAGTATGATCCTAATTATGTAGATAATAAATAAATGTGTGTGTAAGTGCATGCATACACACACACATACAGATATGGAAAGAAATACCAAAATACTGAGTCATTATTTAAAGGCAATACAATAGTGGGTGTTATTTTCTTCTTATACGTTTGATTCTTTTCCAATAGCATATGTTACTGTTCTGATAAGAATAAGTTTCAATATAAAACTTGAAAACAAGAATGCAATATAAAATTATTTATGTTAGATACAAAAACAGCAGGACTTTTAGAACTGATCCCTCAACACTTTTGGTCAAATTGAATTTCAGTGTTATGCAATTAATAGAGACCAGGTTTCTTTTAATTGTTTCAGTATATAAATCATTTTAATAGTCATGAACAGAGCAGTTTTATAGTCATTCTGTTCTAGTGAAGGAATCCAAAACTAATTAGCTTACCTGCTCTTTGAATTGATAGGTACACAGTAATGTAAGAGTTTTTTTCTCATTCTTTATAAAAAGTAGTGACTTATAATTGATAGAACATTTTGTCTTTGTAGTAAATTTTAAATATACTTTCATGTTGTTTTAGTTTTCCTTTTTCCTCTTACCAGTTGAAATATTCACCTTTTGATGTGATACCTCTTGAATCATACTTTCCTTTCAAATTTCTGATCATAGTTAAACAGCATCATCATTCTTATTTCTCAAGCCAGAAGTCTGAGTCATTCCAGACCTTCCTTCTTTTTCATGTCTCACATTAAATTGCCACTTAGGTAATGTTGAACCTAAGCTACCTTTGGCACCTATTTCCTCTTTTTCCTTTCCCCTATCAATTGGTTCTTCATTATTTTTTGACGATTTTAACTGCCACGGTCCTGATGCCTCTGCTTCCAGTCTTCCCTGACCCTCCCAATTCATACTTTATATTTTCCCAATAAGATCCATCTTATATGTAAACTTAATTGTGATCCTCTGTTTCTGACTTCCTTCTGTGATTTCCACAGATCTTCAGGGTAAGATCTGGCACCTAGCATGGGATGTAAGGACTTCTATGTTCTTTTCAGTCCTTCCCCCCCCTTTCTGTCTTACCACTTTGTATGCACACCAGCCACCACACCATTTTGTACCTCTAGGATATGCCATGTTGTATCTTTTTTTGTTTTTTAAGATTTTATTTATTTGACAGAGAGAGAGAGATCACAGGCAGACAGAGAGAGAGGAGGAAGCAGGCTCCCCACTGAGCAGAGAGCCGGACATGGGCCTCGATCCCAGGACCCTGAGATTATGACCTGAGCCGATGGCAGAGGCTTTAACCCACTGAGCCACCCAGGCGCCATGTCATATCTTATCTCCATGCCTTCAAACTTTTTCCTTCTGTCCTAAATGCTCTCCTTCTGCTTGTTCATTTGATTCTGCTCATCCTTCAAAACCCATCTCAAGTATTGATGGCCACCTTTCCAGACGAACCCAGAGTTAATCTTCTGCATAATCATACCTGACCTATACTTTTATTATTGTAACTCTTAAAGTCCTGTTATTGTTTATTCACATGTTTATGTTCTCCATTAGACTATGAATGCCCCCAGCAAGTATATATTCATTCTTTACCACTCTTGACTCTCTATATTTCTCTCCTCCAAGGTATATGCATTCACTTTTCCTTTTTATAGGTGTTGAAGATTGCAGGACAGTACTCATTCACTCACCCTACCTACTCCTCAGTTAATTTAGTAAAATGGGGAAAATACACAATTGTTGTTCAATAAGGATCATAATAATATTATTTATGGAAAAACTGAATGGGAAGTGAGAGATAAGCCTTCTACTCTTGTTTCATATTTACCCCACACCCAGTCACAGACCACTTGACTGGTCTTCAAGCAGAAAAAATCTGACATTGATAGTTGCCATTTGATTGGTATAGTAAGTGGGCAGGGACATTGCAATGAATATTTTCTTCAAAGAACAGAGTGGTGGCAAAATTACAGTGAAGGTAACAGAACTTAAGTCTAAGGGAGTTTGTTTTTTGTGAACCCTTTCTTAGGCTCTGGGAAATGAGCTGAAATGCATTCACAGAGTTAAAAAGGTGTGGGGAGGGGCACTTGGGTGGCTCAGTTGGTTAAGCGACTGCCTTCGGTTCAGGTCATGATCCCGGAGACCCGGGATCGAGCCCCACATTGGGCTCCCTGCTCGGCGGGAAGCCTGCTTCTCCCTCTCTCACTCTCCCTGCTTGTGTTCCCTCTTTGGCTGTGTTTCTCTCTGTCAAATAAATAAAAAAATATTAAAAAAAAAAAAAAGGTGTGGGGAATAGAGTTGCAAAAATAAGATAACTTAAACTGCGATTGGTTGAAACTGCCGTAGCCTTCAATTCTGACTTCCCCTTTGACACATATGCCCTTGTTTCTAGTGACATTGCGGTGGTTATGACTATTTTTTTTAAATCCATAGCTCTAGGAATGCTACAAGAACCAAGTGTGTCAGTGTATGCTGTTGAATTTTTAAAGCATCCCAGATAAGAATTTAAAAATGCTTTTTGACAAACAGTGTTAGAGAAAAGATTAAATTATCATTCTGCTGGCTCTATATAAAGTATTACACATTTTTTTGGTTATGGGAATAGACATTCAAAAAATATCAGTCAAAAATGCAGGGGGAAAGTATCATATACTCTTGTTCGTTAACAATAACAAAATTGTTATTAGTTTCTAGATTTGTCAGGTTTTAATAATTTGAAATTTATATGTCTTATATTTTATTGCAGGTAACTACTTTTGTTCCAACTTTTACAGTTGTGACTTTTTTTTCTTAAGTGGGACCCCCAAACTGAATAAGCTTTAGGCCAATTTGGGGTTGTTCCCTAAATAGGAGGCTTTGGGGGAAATATCCATATTCTGTTATCTTTTGCTGAAGGATCTTTCCATTGCTCCTTAGTCAGAAACCCAAAACTGTCCTCCCAGCTCAAAATCATAAATTTACTAGAGGTGAAACAGAGAGGGTATTTTACCCTAGTTTATGATAGCAAATGTCAAATATGTGTGTTCTCTAGTTGTTTCAACTCTGGCCTTGTAAAACGAACATAGGCAGGAAGCATACTTTCACCCTTGTGTATCTAGTATAGAACTACTGTTTGGTAGGATGACTGTGCTTAAATGTTTATTGACTTAATATAAAACCCCTTCAGGCCATAAGTCAGTTTTATTCTTTTTTCAATTGTTACTATACTGTGATAATTAGATTTAAAATAAACAACAGATGGTATTTAGTTTAAAGACCCTAATAGCCTATGGGTTGGATGCTTTTGCTTTTTCCCTTTTTCCCCCTTCCCATAATCCCTCCCCCCAGCCCCGCCATGTTGAAATTATTCTCCTGCCTCTGTTTTACCTTTACTTTGCAATCTGTTCTTTTTCAGACCAGAATACCTATTGGTATCCTGATGGGTCTTTCTTTGACTTCATCCATTGCTTTCATTTACTTCCCAAATTTGTTTCTTGCTTTACTTTTCTCTTTTACCCTTAAGACCTCCTAAGATTTGTACAGTTGTTTCCAACTGCCATCTCTGGAGTGATGATTTAGTTGGAGGAGCTAATAGAGTTATCTGTAATTTAAAAGGCAGACGGAAGATGCTTGGCAGGTGCTGAATATTCACCTATATTGTTGCTAATATTACCAGTAAAATCCAGGCTGTCATATAAATTGAGGGGTCCTTGCTAAAGATTAGAGGGAGTCTGGAAAGAGTTAGTGTTACTGAGGTTTTCGTGCATGGTGCCAGATTTTAAGGGCTGTATAATATTGAAGTTTTACCACATCTATAAAGCATTTCCCAGTAATTTTAGTCCACACCGATGGCTCCTCTTCCTGACTGCTTAAAGCACATATTGTTACTAGCATTTATGCTTTGTGGAGCTTTGAATAACTGGACCTTTAAAATCATCCAGTTTACCTCCTCATTGAATGTACTTAAAGCTCTACTGTAATATGACATTTGAATGTGTAAACTTCCTAAAGCTTTGTTTTTGAGTTTGTTATTAATTCTTAGGAGGGCATTTGGGAATATGGAAAATATGATGGGATCTTGAGAATTTTACTTTAAAATCAACACTTAATTAGAGCAGAGATATGCAAAAAACCTCTTTTAGTGATTCATGGCCCTGGGGAAAATAAAGCTTGCCTATAACTTGACTGAATGTTAAAATATCTAAATAATGTATAAATCGGGATGAGTGCTAAGAACACGGAAGCATAGAGACAGTTAGGTCGCTAAGGTAAACACTGTCCACCCAAGTTAAGTCTAAAAGAGGGATCTTCAGCCAGCTGAGTTAGGGGCTGTTTGGTCCACGATGGTTATGATTAAGGAAGAAAAGAACAGTAGTCTATAAGATTTTCCCATCTCATTGAGAAGAGCATCTGGTATTGTCAGATTAATCAGCCAAATGCTATTAAGCCTTTAATATATCTAAATCACTTTTCCCATCTTTTTCCCAAACTCAACAAACACACGACTATAAGGTGGACCTACAATTTAAGTGTGTGTGGAGGATGTCATTTTAAACCAGGGAATAATTTGAAAATTGCACAGAGTCAAATTTATGTTTTTGAAATCCATTCAGTCACTTCTAAATTACTAGGACATAGGCCCTTAGAAGCTCAAAACTAATTTATTTGTTTTCCTCTCTCCCCTTCTCTCTCTTTTCCTCCTTCCTTCTCTCTTTCCCTCCTTTCCTTTCCTTTCCTTTCCTTTCCTTTCCTTTCCTTTCCTTTCCTTTCCTTTCCTTTCCTTTCCTTTCCTTTCCTTTCTCCTTCCTCCCTTCCCTTCTTTCTTTTCCTTGGGTCATTTGGAATCTAAGATTTCTTTCAAAGGTAGGAATATGAGGGGTGACAGACACCCTATATTATAATCTTACAATGGTTAGCATGAGAGTTAGGGTTCACTGCCTTTTTGGGCAAATCTTCTATCTTTTATTTATTGGCAATGTGTTACATAGTATGAAATGTAAATATTTAGAGGTTATGGAAAACATTTAATGAAATAAAATTTGTAAAGTTCTTAGTATAGTGGTTAGCATATAAGTGCTTTTTAAATGGTAGCCATCATAAAATACATACATACATACATACATACATAAAATGGTAGCCATCAAAACAACCGCACAGGTAAATGATTTGGAGCCCAGAGTAAGTCTGCCTCTATAAGCCAATAGAAAAGTCATGTGGTCATAAAGTGTTCTGATTCCTCCTCGTAAACATGTGAGTTGGTATTATTCAGTATTGGGGGTTCAATATTTGTATGTCTTCCCCCCAAAAGCAAGTTCTCTATTCCAAATTGATTTAGTCTCAATTGAAATTAAGTTCCTAAACTTAAGAAAGAGATCTTAGACCCTAGTAAATTCTTCTTGGGAATGAATTCTGTATTTGGTGATTTTGTTGGAAAAGATCTTGCTGATTTTCATTAGGTGTTTGTTGTAAGGGACTAATAAGATTTTTACATGTCAAGTAGAAACCATCTGATCTTGTAATTTTAGCTTCCTTCCGGTAAATTGGGAGTGGGAACTAGATCAACTACTGTTCTTAGTTGTTATAAATTAAAATTTGCTATAGTACTTGGGAATACTTTAGCTCATAGTCTCTTCTATTAGTTATTGAATGACATTAAAAAAAACACTTGAAAAGAGCATGAACCAATTTATGAAATATAAAATTTCTTTACATTGTTTATTATTTCATGCATTTATTTATCTAGTTTAAGAATTTCAGATACTTCAAAACATTTTTTTTTGTTTAGTAATGCAAAAGACTCTTCTGTAGAAGAGACTGTACCTCTGTAAAGTTGTTTTTAAATGCTCTCCTCCTGTCTCACTTGGAGAATCTGGCTAAACTATGAATCCTCCTCCCATGTATTATATTCACATACTTTTATAATTCTGCATATCTATTCAAGTAAAAGTCTAACTTTAATAGTACTCAAGTATCTCTTTAATTAGGGTGATTTCATTATTCAGAAAGAACTTGGAGTAAGTTTGGACTTCTTCTTGCTTTGATATATCTAGGAGTGAGACCACACTAGTGTAGGTATATAGACATACATGCATTTATGTATGCATTTATAGATACAGCATGTATATACATAAAGGCATGTGTTTATGTATTTTCAACAATTTCTTTAGCTTTAATAACTGGGAAGAGTTTCAATGAAAGAATTGAATTCAGTGAGACTTTTCCATTTTAAAATAGGTATAGTAGAAGGAAAAAAAATGAAACAAACAAAGCAAAAGACCTAGGCAAACATAAAAGTATTCAATGAGAGACATGAATAAAAAAAATCAATCTTTTATCTATTTATTTATTTGGGTTATAATATAATTGACAAATAAAACTGTAGGATATTTAAAGTATACACTGTGATAAGATGATATACATAATAAACATTGTGAAAAGAGACATCTATCAACTCACAAATTTCTGTTTTAAAAATTATTATTTATTATTATTATTTGGTGAGAACATTTAAGTTCTACTCTTTTAGTAAACGTCAATTGTATAATACAGTGTAATCAGTATGGTATGACTCCTGTGTAGAATGTAAAAGAAAAAAAGTCGCACTCATAAAAATACAGAGTAGAAGAGTGGTTTCCAGGGCTGGAAAGTGTGGGAAATAGGGAGCAGTTGGTAAACAGATACACATCTTCAGCTAGAAGATGAATAAAGTCTGTGGATCTAATGTTTAAAAGTCAATTTTCTATATTTTTATTATTTTAAAGTATATTTTCTGGCAAACTAAATTTCCTCAGTCATTTGTAACAAATTGAAATTGTGACACATAAGAGTTTTATGAAGATAAATTAATGAAATATACTCTGACATTTTGAAATAACCAGCAGGAATGATTTCACCCTTCAAGAATGTCTGAAGTGTGCTCTTATTTTTTTCAGCTGTGGCACATTAGAGAACTTCCATCATGTTGAAGGTGTGGTAGTTTTACATACATAGAATTGTGTTCATAGAGTTGAAAGCTTGAGGATCACTTTTATCATCAGTACTCTGTAGTTTCCTCACTGAACCCAAACCTCCTATTGCTGTTCCCATTTTGAACCTTTCCCCCAACCCATATTCTCTGCATGACTTTGAAAAAATTCTCATTCCACCAGAAAGTCTTTAAAAAAAAAAAAACAACTTCTTTTTTAATTTTTTTTTAAATTTTTAAAAATTTTTTTAATTCTTTTTTTTTTTTTAGATTTTATTTATTTGGCAGAGAAACACAGCCAGAGAGGGAACACAAGCAGGGGGAGTGAGAGAGGGAGAAGCAGGCCTCCTGCCTAGCAGGGAGCCCGATGTGGGACTCGATCCTGGGTCTCCGGGATCATGACCTGAGCCAAAGGCAGTCGCTCAACCAACTGAGCCACCCAGGTGCCCAAACCAACAACCTTATAATACAAATTATTCCTTATTTTTCACACCTTTAGCACAAGCATTGTATAGACTTGTCCTATGAATCACCAATCACACTTGTTTATGAGCCCTTACTGTCAGAAAAGCTCATTGTACAATTTTCCAAATTAAGTAAGTATTAGAAAAAAATAATACAAATGGGTAATATCAGCAAAAGACCTTTTCGGGAGATCTCAAAATGTGACATCTCAAAGTGATTTGCTAAAATTTGAACACTGTGAAATTGGATCTGTCAGCACTCTGTGAATGGACCCAGCCTCAGGAAGAGTGTCACATTAACCAAACTTCTAGCAGTGTTGTATAAAATCAGAATGCCAACTCATTCATCTATGATGAGAAATCTAATTGCCATAAGTCTAGAACACTCATATTGACATGGCTAGTGCATTCACTCCTCGCAGGCACACATACAAGGGGCGAAGATTATCATCTGAAGGTTTCCTGGAATCAGAACAAGGGGAAATTTGTTCCAAGGCTCTATTCCAATCCATTATGTATGGATATCTAAGCTTCTTATCACAAGATGATGTATTTCCTCCTTTGTGTAAGTTCTTGGTGGGAAAGAGCTGCAAGGGAAATGTCATGACTTTAAATTCCATGATATTTTCTATCTGGATCTCGCAACTGATCTCCAGTTCCATATATCAGACCACCTCCTTTGTACTTCCACCTGGATGTCTAATAAATAGATATCTTAAATTTAGCATGCCCAAGCTGACAGCCTCCATGTCATACTCATTCCACCATCCTATTAAATCAACTCTCTCTGCAGTCTTCTCATTCTCAGTTAATGGCAACAGAGACGTATCATCTTGAATCCCCATGTCCAGTCTTCAGGAAACTTTGTCAAGCCGGACTTCAGTAAGCATTCAGAACTGGTCACATGTCATTGCCCTACTGCTACAACCCTTGTCTCAGTCACTCTGGGTCATTTGTCATTCAGATTATTGCAATGTTCATGTCTTATCTCCTTGCTTCTGCCCTTGAAACCCCTAGAGTCCAATTTCAGCAGAGGTTGGAGAGAACTTTTTAACACATGTCCTATCATATAACTCCTATGCAATCAAGGCTTAGCATGAATCTGCTGTCTAAACACAAGAATATGTAGGCTCACGATACTGTATACTTACTCTTGAAAGTGTACCATAGTTTACATGACTGCATACCCGTTGTATAATTGGGAGTTCTCTGAATTAATATCTGTGGAGAATACAACAATTCTTAAAGGGTAATTAACAAAATGTGCTACTTTGAAGCTTATGTGTATTATTAATACTCAACAACAATAAGAGCATCTGTTTAGATTTCAGACCAACCTAGATTTTTTTCTCAAGGAAGAATTTTTGACTGGCCTTGTTCACTATGGCATGGAGATAGTAAAAAAACCAGACCAGACCAACTTTTAGTAAGTTTTATTATTGTTTTCCCCCAGACAATGTACCTCTTAATCGCCTGCATCCAGGGTGACTGCTGGTGTTGTCAGCCTTTAGGGTACTCTTGGCTTGGACTTTGTCCTGGATGTAAATGGGAATCATTAAAACTTTTTGAGTAGAAAAGTGCATCACAGGGGCGCCTGGGTGGCTCAGTTGGTTAAGCGACTGCCTTCAGCTCAGGTCATGATCCCGGAGACCGGGGATCGAGTCCCACATCAGGCTTCCTGCTCGGCGGGAAGCCTGCTTCTCCCTCTCTCACTCCCCCTGCTTGTGTTCCCTCTCTGGCTGTGTTTCTCTCTGTGAAATAAATAAAATCTTAAAAAAAAAAAGAAAAAGAAAAGTGCATCACAGTTTGGGACTCTACACTGAGCACTTGTATTCTCATCTTGCTTATTTATTACTAGGAAGTAAGAGCTAGGTATTTTGTTTTTAATGTCTGTCCCATTTCTCCAACTAGGTTGCCATGTCTTACAAAGCAGGAAATGTGTTTCTGTTTCTTTGGTGTTCTTTTTATAATATCCTGTACTATGCTTTATATTCAGTAGATGCTCAGTAACTACTTGGTGACTCTAAGAATATTTCGAATAATGGACCACATGCTATACTGCACAGTAGAAATGAACTTGGACTTAGCGGGGAAAGGCTGTCCTGTTTATCCAGAGGATCATTTCTTTCTTAGCCAGAAGAATGAAACCTGCCTCTGCTAGAGATAGGGTCTACCACAAAAATGTAGGAAGTCTTTCTCACATCAAATACAATATAGATTTAAAGACTTTAATATTTTTATATAATTTAATTCTTGATAATTTGTTGTCCAATGGTGATAAAAACATACAGCTAATCAGATCACTGTTTTGCTTGCAACTTCTCACTAAAAACACCTGCACTGATTTTTGTTTTTCACTAGTTTTATTTCTGATTTATTCTTGAAATACTATTTTTTCCTTATTATATTTCAGAAATGTACCAGATTACTGGATCAAAAGGCCAGCCCTGCTTCTTTCTAGTTATGTGACTTACAAACTTTGGGATTTATGCCTCCATTTTTTTTTTTCATCTATAAAATGGAGATAACCATACCTGTGTCCAAGAGTTGTTACAAAGTTGTTGCACCTAGCATGTAATAAACATTGTGAAAGTGCTGGCTATTATTAGTAGTAACCTTACACCACTCATTTAGAATAGGTACCGATTATTAGATGGGTACCTTTACACCTAACTCAGCCTTTTACATTACTCTTGCTTTATTGGATTAATTTTCTGACTTTCTACTGTTTCTGAACTTGAAAATCTACATCCAGCACTACTGAGAGGCATACATCTTAGCATTTAAATAGGAAAAAACTGACTTAATTTTAGAAGTTTCTCCATTGTATTTTTAAATCCCAAGCTAACTACCCAAATAAAGAAATAAAAACTAAACAAAGCCTGGTGCTCACATTTAAGACCACACATGCAAGTTTGTACCCTATTCAGCTTCCGTGTTGAAAATTCATTGCTGAGAGAGGGTTTGTGACAAATGAATACAGAGCCCAAATGCTACCTTCTCACACCCTCTTAACTCGAAAGGCAAAGATCTGGCATACAGATTAACATACATTAATTTCTCCTTCACTTTCTACCTCCCTCTTTCCCCTTTCTCCTCTTTATCACAAATATTTATTAGAAATTTACTGTATCCCATGCACTATATTAGCTTCAGGAGAGACAGTAGTGAACATGTCTGCCATGGTGTGTGCTCTCTCTCATGGGACTTAGGGTTTAGTAGAGAAGACAAATGATAAGCAACAACAACACAAATATATGCGTAATTTAATTACAAGTTGTGTCTAACACCTTACCATATTTCCATTTTCCCAGTGAATGGAGAAAAGGTGTTCTGGGGAAATCCATTTCAATATAAGTAATTACACTAAAAATATCCTTCTGAATTGAATCAAAAAGAATAAAATGCCTAGGAATAAATTTAACCAAGGAGTTAAAAGAACTGTACACTAAAAACAATAAGACTTTGATGGAATTACAAATAAATAAAATGGGCACAGGATCTGAATAGACATTTTCCCAAAAAAGACATACTGATGGTCAACAGGTATACAGAAAGGTGTTCAACATCACTAATCATAAGGGAAATGCAAATCAAAACCACTATGAGGGGCGCCTGGGTGACTCAGTCATTAAGTGTCTGCCTTCAGCTCCAGTCATGATCCTGAAATCCCCAGATCAAGCCCCACATTGGACCACCTGCTCGGCTGGGGGCCTGCTTCTCCCTCTCTCACTTCCCCTGCTTGTGTTCCCTCTCTAGCTGTGTTTCTTTCTATCAAATAAATAAAATCTTAAAAAAAAAATTAAGATTCTACCTCACACCTGTTAGAATGGCTCTTACCAAAAGACAAGAAATAACAAGATGTGGAGAAAAGGGACCCATTATGCACTCTTGGGGGGAATGTAAATCGATGCAACCCCCATGGAAGATAGTATGGAGGTGTCTCAGATAATGAAAAGTAGAACTATCATCTGATCTATTGGTTCCACTTCTGAGTTTTTACCCAAAGAAAATGAAAACAATAACTTGAAAAGATATATGCACCTCCAGGTTCATTGCAACATTATTTTCAATAACCAATACATGGAAGCAACCTGAGTTTTTATTGATAGATGAATGGATAAAGAAGATGTATATATGTGCTTGGGAATATTTTTCAGCCATAAAAAGAAGGAAATATTGCCATTTGTGACAACATGGATAGAGCTTGAGGGCCATATTTCATCATGTCAGACAGAAGACAAATACTGTATGAGCTCACTTATATGAGAAATCTATAACAAAACCAAAAAGAAAAACGTAACTCATAGCTGCAGAGAACAGATTGGTGGTTGCCAGATATGGAGGGTGGTAGAGGGGTGAGAGACATGTGTGAAGGGGGTTAAAAGGGACAAACTTTTAGTTATAAATTAAGTCTTGGGGATGTAATCACACTGTAATGTATATTTGAGAGGTGCTAAAACAGTGAATCTTAAAAGTTCTCATCAACATATCCTGGTTTTGTGCTTTGAAACAATACTTGCGTCTCATTCCAGAGTGGAATAGACATGAACTAATTTTTAAATACTGATCATTACATAGGATGCAAAGTATTTAAACTAAGAGAGTATCTTCAGGAACACAATGACATATAAAATATAATTATTGAGCTAGAATCTCTCTGGTTAGGTGTTTAAAAGGAACAAAAACTCTTTCAAATATCAATTTCCTCATCTGTAAAATAAAGGAGCTGTATTTGATTAGATGGTCTCAAAGCACCTTTGAGATATAAACTGGGACAAATCATTAGACAAACATTTTTGCATTAAAGTTTTTAATGTATAATTAATTGTTCCCTAGTGGTTTGAAACTGTTTTTATGTTAGTAAAAAATGCATCAGTCCAAAGATTCTCACATAATTCTAGTTCTGTTCCATTTGTCATTAAAATAGAAGATCATTTCCAGTCTCAGGAAGATTTCTCATGGTTAGACAATTAAAGATTTTTTCTTATATATGACAATATAAGAGGCCAGAAACTTCACTTATAATGATGATTCTGTAGCTTGCAGTGATCTACTTATATTCATATGCTGGTAAAACCTATATTTTCTAACAAAATGGATTACATCTGTTTTCAATTCGATTTTTTCTTATAAGAGGATAAAAAAGTTATTTTTTAGAAGTCTGTACTGTATCTTTCACAAGTGATATTATGATACACAGTAATCCCTTTGTGAAAGCCTCGTAAATGTTGATGAATTGGAAATGGGATTGAGTAAACCTAAAAGTGCCTATATTCCATACCATTTGAACACGTTTGCCTTAGGAAAATGCAACTAAATTAGAAAGTCTTCCATTAATGGAAAGTGGGGTAAATCGGGGAGGGAGAAGAAACATAGGAGCCTTTGGACTCAGAAACAAACTGAGGGTCTTGGAGGGGAGGGGGGGATGGGCAAGCCTGGTGGTGGGTATTGAGGACACGTATTGCATGGAACACTGGGTGTGGGGCATAAACAAGGAATCTTGGAACACTGAAAAAATAAAAAAAAATTAAAATAAAAATTAAAAATTAAAAGAAAAGTCTTCCATTCTTATAAGAACACCTAAGACTTAGTGATTTCTATGCATACCTAAAAGACAATGGATAGATATCCAGGAATACATTATAACCTCTCTGCATTGAGTTTGAAGGAAAGGTATATTTGAGGAGCCACCCAGAGATATACTATACATTTAAGGAAGATTGAAAAAAAAAAGACGGACGTGTAAAAAATTTCTTCTGTTTCTTTTGCATTTCATTTTTAAACTTGAGGTACTATGCAATTCTTGTTTTCTAATTCTTTTTCTCCTTTTCACTTGAGAATTATTTATAGCCACATTATGTGTCTTGCCCTTAAAACAAGCGTTCTATTCATTTATCCAGTTTTTTCTTGTCCTCTTCCCTCTTTTGTCTCTATGTCAGACATTAT
This sequence comes from Spilogale gracilis, assembly GCA_004023965.1. Taxonomy (NCBI): domain Eukaryota; kingdom Metazoa; phylum Chordata; class Mammalia; order Carnivora; family Mephitidae; genus Spilogale; species Spilogale gracilis. The sequence goes on along the minus strand of PITA01001858.1, from coordinate 161,846 downwards.
CCTCAAATCTATTTATCATCAGTCAAATTTATCAATTGCTTTCTGAGACAATAACCCAATCTTTTCCATTACCTTGAAGTAGGCAGCCATGTTCTATGTATAAGAAATAAAAAGGTCAAAACTCTGATTATTAAAATGTGTTTTATTTTTGGTCAAATATTACAAGTCTTATTTCTGTAGCCATATGGACCGATTGGAAGAACAGATGATCCATACTTTTCTATTCAAGCAAGAACACTGAGAACCCATTTTTCATATATGGCATCTGCTTCTTTAGACAATTATGTTACTATATGCTTCATTTCATGTGTAAAATTCCAGGTGCCTTATAAGTTAAAATTTGAGGAAATATATCATTTCATTTTAGTGGTGATTAATTGTAATGAATTTGTTTTTTCTGTTCAGTTTGTCTATGACACCAATATAAGGTTTTTGTTTTGCTTTGTTTTTGTTTTGTTTTGTAAACTACCACTTCAGTGTATTAGTTCTCTGCTTTGACCCCTTCAGTAATTTTTCAGTGGAGTGTTTAAGATTAAATCCAAAGATCATATCCTGACTTGGTGACAGTACATAGTCCGCTGTTGATATAAGCTTCCAACTTCATCTTCTGTTCCCCCTTCTTCTGAACACTTAACTTGCCACTTGACTTCAATCATGTTCCCAACATATTTGGAAAACTTGTTTTTGTGTATTTTTTCAGGTTCTCTCTTCTACCCTGGAATGACTTTGCCTTTCTTTTTTTCATTTACAGAAATACTGTTTGATTTCTATGCATTATCTTTTTTCACTTGTCCTATGAAGCCATTGTTGAAATATTCACTTAGGGGAAGAGAAGGGAATTGAGATCTAGTGGGAAGGAAATCTGAATATGTCTATGTGGCAGCTATATGTAGGCACTTTGCATACATTATTTCAACAAGGGATCCCTGTTTCATGAATTCCTATAATATTCTTTTATTTAAGGAGACATCATTATTGTCATCATTATGACCAACTTTATGCACATTAGTGCGTATCCCACTTTTATCATGTGTAGAACATGCCACTTGGTATTGGGTATACCAAGATGAAAGAGATGTGGTTCTTGACCCTAAAGAAAAGACAGGAAGATTTATTAAAAATAAAAAATATAGGGGTGCCTAGATGGCTCAGTCGGTTAAGCATCTGCCTTTGGCTCAGATCATGATCCCAGGCTCCTGAAATTGAGCCCCTCATCGGGCTCCCTGATTGGCGGGAAGGCTGCTTCTCCCTCTCCCACTCTCCTTGCTTGTATTCCCTCTCTTGCTGTGCCTATCTGTCAAATAAATTAATTAATTAAATTAAATTAAAAAAATTAAAAATATGTAAAACATGCAAAAGACTTAAACTCTAGCCCAGAGAAGAAGAGTGTTTACTAAATATTGATTAAAATACTTGCTCAAAAAATAAATACATACATACATACATACATACATACATACATACTTGCTCAGTGCCTGGAAAAGTACCTTGAACCATAAACATTTGTTTTATGAATGAATATAATTGCCTTACCATTGTTATTTATATGATAATATGTGTTAGCCGCTTTCCTCATCCTTGAAGACAAATATCAAGGGAAAGTGAAGTTATTGCACAGTACTCATTGTTTCATTAATTGATTTGTAACTACTGCTATTGTAATTTAAAAATGTTTTTGTTTATTTTGAATTGTTTGGCTATATCTTAATATTCAGCTCTGTTTAGTATTTTATGAATAATTACAAGGAAAATTATTCATAATAGGGTATAATCTTAAACGACATATGAACCAGAGAAAGAGCAGAGGTAGTTTAAACATTTTCATGGTAAGTTCGACTAAGCAGTACCTATCCACACATGCACTGTTCGTTTAGTGAGAAATTGCATTTGCTATTGAAGAAAACTTCTGAGAACTGAAAGTCTTCCTTGTTCACAGTGAGACATTAACATGTTTTTGTAATCCAATTTCTTAATATTTTCCCAAAGACTAATTTTCAGAATACACTACTTAAGTTGGTTCTGATTTGAAATATTTGTCTATGATTTAAAAAAAGTCAGGGGTCATTTTTTTCATAGTTTGGGTACTTATTTATTTTATGCTAAAAAATGAATATTTTGCTTGCATATCAATTATTTTTTAATATTTAATATACTACAATATATTATAAGCTTCTATGTATAATTGCAATAACTATATTCCAATAATTTATGGACCCAATATATTGAAATTGGATTATGTGGAAATATTGAAAATTTGAAATTTGGTAAATTTGCTAATTATCTTTTAAAAATTGGATCTTGAGGGTACCTGGGTAGCTCAGTGGGTTAAAGCCTCTGCCTTCGGCTCAGGTCATGATTTCAGGGTCCTGGGATTGAGGCCCACATCGGGCTCTCCGCTCAAAAGGGAGCCTGTTTCCTCCTCTCTCTCTGCCTGCCTCTCTGCCTACTTGTGATCTCTCTCTCTCTGTCAAATAAATAAATAAAATCTTAAAAAAAAAATGGATCCTGTCATTAAGTGTCTGCCTTTGGCTCAGGTCATGATCCCAGGGTCCTGGGATCGAGCCCCACCTCGGGCTCCCTGCTCCGTGGGAAGCCTGCTTCTCCCTCTCTCACTCCCCCTACTTGTGTTCCCTCTCTCGCTGTGTTTCTCTCTGTCAAATAAATAAATAAAATGTTTAAAAAAATTGGATATTGAAGGAAATCCAGAAAGAGAATATGGAGGGAAAAGAGATCTCACAACATTGGCAATACCATGTTCTTTTTATAGGTTCTTTTCATTTCTTTTGAAAAATATGAAAATCTCTGAATCTCTGCATATTTCACTTAACTGGCTTTTGGACACCATAATCTCATTTTGAATGTATTATTTCAAATAGAAAACCTTACATTTGAGCAGGGGTAAGGTTGCATTTTATTCTGAATCTACTGTAATAACTGGATGTAGGACATACAGCAGCTAGAGGTCATGGCTGTGTAAAACTAGAAATGTTTCTGATTATCACTTGCACTTCCTCTTTTCTCTTATAGGTGTTAAAATGGGTAGAGGAGGCAGTGCAGTCCTCTAAAGTTCACCTCTTATCAACAGATCATTTGGAACAAGCTGTAAACACTTGGAAAATTCCTTTTGATCCCAGCCTAAAAGAGGTTACTGTGTCTCTGAGTGGCCCTTCTCCAGGGATTGAAATTCGCAACCCTTTAGGTGAGATATATCAAACATCATATAATAAAATACAGAAACCATTAAAGGTAAAAACTTTTTGTACACTTATTTATGTCTGGTTAATGCTAACTTTATGAATAATTCAGTAAATGCAGAAGTGACTAGGAAAGATGTTTTAAAAAAAATAAATAAATGTACAAACTACCTAGCTTTTTACCACATCATATTCTTTGTAAGATTTAATTTTACAGAAGACAATTAAAGATCACATTCATGTTCTTGTTAGAATAATATTTTGGGTTGTGTAGGTGGCTCAGATGGTTAAGTATCTGCCTTTGGCTCCGGTCATGATCTCCAGGTCCTGGGATGGAGACCTACATCAGGCTCGAGTCTTCTCCCTCTCTCACTGCCTCTTATCACTGCTCATGGTCTCACTCACTCACTCTTTAAATAAAATGTTAAAAAAAGATGTTTTAATTTATTTTTTTCCTCAGGGCACTTGTGTGGCTCAGTGGGTTAACTGCCTGTCTTTGACCCAGGTCATGATCCCAGGGTCCTGGGATGGAGCCCCACATTGGGCTTCGTGCTTCATCAGGAGCCTGCTTCTCCCTTCCCCTCTGCCTGCCACTCCTCCTACTTGGTTTCTCTCTTTTTCTCTGTCAAATAAATAAATTAAATCTTTTTTAAAAATTTACTTTGTTTTTTCAATTATATGTTACAACCCTAAGAATTGGCCTGATTCCATTGCTAGTTGAATATTATAATAAGGCTTACATTGAAAAGTAATCTAGTAAAGATAGAAACCTCATTGCTCCACTGTTTTTGCATTTAGAAATTTTTTTTTTACCTGTTGATGTTTGCAAAATATTATTTCCATTGTGGCTTTAGTGTGTTACTTTTTTAAAACTATCTGTGAGAATTTATAAATGGAAAGAGAGTAACTAGCTTTCTTATCTATTCAGTTTGAGTCTTAGAGAATAGCTAACCCCTAAAAGAATACAGCATAGGAAATTGTCCTTGAAGGCCACATTCATACTACCCATCAAACTGAAATGCACAAAGCAAGCAAAACCTACTTTTCAAGATTCCTACAAGTTTAGCCGAATAAATGAATTTGTCCATAGAGGTAGCACTCCCTTCTAATATCCATGTACCCAGGAAAGATTTGTAGTTTTCACTATGTAGATGGCTTTCTACTTTCATGATGGTTCTACTACTTAAAAAAGTCATTGACTTTGACATTGGTATTTTAAAAGTTATGTAAAACTTTTGATGTGAACATGAGATTCTTATAATTGATTAGTTTTTTAACTTTAGAAATAGCCCATAGGAGAGCCAAGAGTGAAGTCAATAACTAAACTATGGCTTACCTCCCAATTTGTTTTTCTTCTTCTCTAGGTTCCAACTATTAGATACTTTAGATAAATCTCAGGTCGGTAGGAGATGGTATCATGCTACTTCATTCCACTGCCTCCTTTAAACATGGCAATAAAATCCTTCTCCTGTGCTTCATGGAAAATAGCTTAACATTTTATGCTTCTTGCACAATATGCCCAAGGCTCTCATGTTAGTAATATCTTGAGTGATCTCCAACAAGACATTTATTCTGGCTTACTGTTCTTGCTATCTATTACATCTGAATGTCTCTAGTGAGTGCACGTAACTTTTCAGTAGCTTTAATAATTGTTATCTAGTTTGGCTTTGGAACTATTATTACAGTCTGATGATTGTTATTCTTATTTTTAGACCAAATCCGCATGGCAAATGGGAATCTGATACTTCAATTGCAATCTAGAAACCATAAAATTAACCCTATTTTAGATATAAATAATGTTTTGAGCTGAAGGCACAAATGTCCATCAGGTAATTTTTATTGGAAATGTACACAGCTAATACACATAGCTGAAATAAAGATTGTGCTTGTTACCTTTTATCTTTTAGGGAAGCTGATAAAAAAGGGATTTGGCCTGAATGAGCTATTAAATATCCATAACTCTGCCAAGGTGGTGAATGTTAAAGAGCCAGAGGCTGGAATGTGGACTGTGAAGGTATGATTTTTTTGTACAAAATATGTGTATTTTACTTTGTTGTTGGCATGTTTTACGAAGCATATACACATTTATTTATATCTTCTCTTGGCAATCATGAAGAATGCTTTTACCAAAAAGCAGTATATGTAGTGCATTTATCAAGGTGTCTTGATCATGTGAATTTGGTAGTATTAAGTTTTGGTGACCATGAAAGACATTAATGTCACCACAGAGTACATTTTAATTTCTCAGATAGTTTTCCAATAATCAAACCTGGAGACTGATTTTATTATCCACTCCTGCCTCCAGAATAGTCCGAGATAGAGCCTGTAGAGAATAATGATTAGGGGCATAGGCTCTAGTATGGGGTTGCCTGGGTTGGATACTCAGCACTGCTCCTTAAAAGCCATGTTTCCTCAAGATTCTAAGTTCTCTGTGCCTTGCTTTCCTCCTCACAATGTATAGATGACAGTAGTACTTCTTTACTACATAGAATTATGCTGAGAATAAAATTAAGATGATACAAATGAAATACTTAACATAGTTCCCATTACAAAGTAAGCACTCAGTTCTGTTGGCTGTCATTATTTGGTGGATCTACATTCGAAGTTTAACACTAAATAGTATTGGGATCCTAGAATTACAGTAAGTAGTGTATGTTCACTCTAAGCATTATGTTTTGGTGATACGGAGGAGGGAACATACACCCAGAATTCAGGATACCATACATTGAAATCCAGTTCTGCTGCAAATGATATGTGTGACCCACTATAGTAGATGTTCTGAGTGACTTGTCCATATTTCCCAGGGTTTTCAGTGTGCTCTGGCTTACTTCCAACGCCCCTATCTGTATTACTGTGCCCAAGAGGGTTTTTTTTCCCCCAGAACAGAAGAAGACTGTTCTGCCAGAGAATGAAACCCCTCAGGAACAGTTTTCATTCTCTGCAGGAATAAGTTCCAGTTGTCCGTATGGGAGCAGGATTAAAAGCATACACTTTGGGGGTTGTATTCCTTTTCCTGTATCACTTCCCCTCTTCCTATTAGCATCCTTTGTACCTTCCAAATAAGCAACTTGCTCTAGAATCCTTCTGGGAAAACTCAAAGGAGGATAGCCCTTGTATCATTTACTCTTGCTGTCTCATCTTCCCTACATTAAAAAAAAGGATCCATAGACTCCGAGTTGAAGGGGTAGAGCTGTTGGGAAAGTGCATGGAGGTGTTTATTGAGGCACCATTTTTGAATGCCAATTTTGTTTGCTTTTTTTCTTTTTAGAAGAATGCTTATATTAACTTTCCCAACTTAAAGAATGAAAGTTTCCTTTTAACTCCATTCAAGCCCTAGAATCAGTTCTTAATTCTCAGGACTCTCAGCCTTGTAGGAAAAGTAGAAACTGTAAGTATATAGGTGAAAAGGCAAGGTGAAATAGAACAGTTCCATCTGCCTGTTCTATTCATCCACTTCCCTGCCCATACTAGTTACTTGGTATTTACTGGCTGCAGTAGATTGGTAATGATGAAGAATTTTACTGCTATATTTTAAATAAATATGGCCAAATTGGATGTTATAGTTATTTTAACCAACTTGCTAGTGTTGAGCCTGACTTTCTGTGACCAGAGTAGGAAGCTGTATAGGAGGTCCTGGTCTCTTCTTTCTCAGATACTTTAAGCATGACCTAAGCCAGCAGTGTCTTGAGCTGGCAGGTTCACTGAAGTAATTTGTTCTTGCTTTGTGAATAAGACAATAGTTATTGATTGTGAAATATGTACAAATGACATGTCTTTTGCGTTATTGGCAACTGATTGTGAAGTATTTGAACCCCTTCTACAGGTGATTTGGATTACTACCAGTGGTATTTCCTCTAGTAAAACTCTTGCCTAAAAGAACAGGAATATTGCATGACTGTGGCTTTATCTCGTGCCTAACACACCTACCCATTCAGTCATCCATTCAATAAACATTTATGGTGTTTCTGCTCTTGGCCATGTTCCTTGATACTTAATGGGCAATAAGCACCTTTTAATTGATAATTAAGAATAGAGAAGCACTGAGGATTACTCTGAGTGAGGATGGAGATTCTAAGAGGATGAGGTGATGGGGACTCTGTTTAGACAAGTCTCTAAGCTCAGTCTCTTATAATTAAGAAAACAATAATAGGACACAGTATCTGTTATCATATTATCTTAAATTTATATCTAGTTCTCACTGAAAAAGCCTCTGGTTCTGCTGTTTTACTATTTCTAAAGTACAATTAGTGGCAGCTAAAGAAAGGACCACACATTACAATGCATTTTAAAGACAATAAGTTTATTTTGTTCCTATATGAAATGCCAAAGTAATGTGTCAGGTTGATGCAAAGGAAATTGAGCTGACCCTACTGATAAATATCCCTGCTGACTTTGGCTCTCCCTTTCAGATAGCTAATGAATGATAATGTTTTACATGTACACTTTCTTCAGAAGAGAAATGTCTGGGATTGGATAGTCTATCCCTGGTGTTATCTCCCATGCACACTGCTATCTGGAAAATGTCTGCTCTATTAGTAGAATTAATTATGGCTCTTTGAGTATTTCACATAGCAGTTTTTAATCCCAAGTATGGAGAACAATTAGTCTATTATTTGACCTTAGCATGGTATTCAAAGGCCACAACGAGCCTCAACTAATCCTTCTAGCTTTTGTCCATCACTTGCCTTTACACTCGAGTCAAATACAACTTTATACTATCCCTTACCCCATCTCCTACCACATTCTCTTGCCCCATGATTTCTCTTAAGTTGTTCCTTCTCCTAGAATGCCCTTGCTTTCTGTCTGACTTAAAACTTTCATAGCAAATGACAATACTTTCATCAAGCCTTTTCTGACTTTTTCCATCTAAAAGGCTCTTTTCCTTTTGGCTTTTTACTGCAGTTTTTCTGCACCTCCCTCTTTGATGATTTCTTCCTTTATATGTATTTTTAAAGATTTATTTATTTATTAGAGAGAGGGAGAGCAAGAGACCAAGACAGCATACCAGTGGTGGACAACTGGGGGGGGGGGGGTTGGCGGAGAGGGCAAATGAGAGACTCTCAAGCAGACTCTGTGCTGAGCATGGATCCCAATGAGGTGCTTGCTCAGCATCATGACTCATGAGATCATGACCTGAGCGGAAATCACCAGTCAGACACTTAACTGACGAGTCACCCAGGCACCCATGATTTTATTTCTGTGCAGATTGTCTCTTTCGTTTTACTCTAGACCACATTTTATCACTGACATATGCCACAATGCCTGAGAAGGAACTGTATAAATTTCATGAATAAAAATTAATGCATTTATTCCGATGATACCTAAGGAAGCACACTGAGGAGTTGATTTAGTTCGCCTCTAGTTGATGTGCTGATACGGAACACTTTAATTTGTCCATGATTTAACATTAACTAAAAAATATATATATACATATATATATATACATATATATATGTATATATATATATTATATATATAAATTAAAAATAAATATAAATATAAATAAAATGCTATGAGAGTGGTGGTGTCTTTTCTTCTGTGGTTTTCCTCTAAAACCTTGGTAATTACTTTTCTGTAACTTATTGGGTCACTCTTACCAAACAGAGACAATGAATCAGCTCATCCATATAGGTCATATAAATGACTCAGATGTTTTAGGCTGCCTCTGATGCAGGTAAAAACTTGTTAAAAAGAGGGAAGTAAAAAGAATGTGAATTTTACTAAAAACAAAATAGAAGATCATTTTATGTCACCGAATTTCCATTGTAGGGAATCTAAAATCCTGGATCTTATTTCTGAGCAATACAGATTTTCCGTTCAGGCAGATATATATATATCTATAATATTTGAATATAACCACAGAAACTCTCAGACCAAATTTTGTCTTCTGTTCCTTTAGGGAAACTTCCAACAAAGACATCAAATAATTGTCAGCACACTTTGGCTTTTTGCATGGCGCAAACTGGTTCTATTAGTCTAGGATTATCAGTATGATCATGTAATCTAACACATCCTCTCGGGCATGTTTCCCTTAAGTAAATTTGGATAAACTGTCCTTAGATAATCTTCCAAGTAGAAAAAGGAGTGCATGCAACCACATGATCATATTGGGATTCTGTGACTAGTAGAAAATATTTTGATTTGAGATAGCCATGCTGGTTGCCAGAGACTAGTAATGGATTTTCTAAAGATAAGAATATTTTAGAAATCATACTTAAGTGGCATAAACTTGTTTAGGAATCATAAATAAACTTCAAGTCTACAAAGGACCACACAAGAAGATTATTATGCTCGTCTCCAATTATTCTCACCTGGTGACTCTTTTAAATAAGCCTGAAGACTATACCAGATGTATTATTTAAATGGATTAGGTGCAGTCTTAATTCAGATGTTTTAGGTCAGTGGAATGCTTTAGAGTAAGTTTTTCCTGGAGAATTTCCCAGTTATTTTAGTGTGCTGATATCAGGTTATCAACCAAATGGAATGTTTTCTTTAAAAATGAAAAGATATCTATACACTTGTGTTATATATAAATGCATGTTTATCTATATGTATGGATTGAAATGGAATTTATTCTGTGTTTTGGATACATTTCTCTCCTTGTATCACATTTCTCTAAATATACAATGCCTAATAAAATGATAGTATTTAATACTAGCTAGCATTATTATGTCTTTGTGCCTGGCATGATACCTAGCCCATAGTAGGTTCTCAGTAAATATTTGAAACCACCGTATTTCTTTAATTTCTAAAGAATAGTTTGTCATCCAGGAACAACTTCTTTGAAAAGAGTTGGGCATCTTTTAAAATTTAAGATCCACTACTTGATACCTTTTTGACTTTTTTTAAAGATTTTTTTTATTTATTTGACAGAAACACAGCTAGAGAGGGAACACAAGCAAGGGGAGTGAGAGAGGGAGAAGCAGGCTTCCCGCCAAGCAGGAAGCCCGATGTGGGGCTCGATCCCAGGTCTCCGGGATCATGACCTGAGCCGAAGGCAGTCGCTTAACTAACTGAGCCACCCAGGTGCCCCGATATCTTTTTGACTTTAATGAAATTACCCAATTTCATGAGTCTGAGAAAAATGGGGAAAATCATACCTACTTACTAACACGTTAATGGTAAAATTAGTTTTTCTTATACTCTTGAATATGTGTAAATTAAAAATTGTTTTTATAATTTCATTAATGCAAATTACACAGACTTTTTTTTTCTACTTTGGGCTTATTTTATTTTTTTATAAAACATTGATACTCTTTAGGAGAGAGAAATCAAAGCCAGCTCTATTAATCATATTTTAATTCAACTTATAACAGGACAGGTTTCACATTTAGCAGTAGGAGGAATTCTCACTGGCTTAATGTAAGAAAGTTAATTCCTTACTAATGTTACATGCCCTTTGGGTGTTGACAAGATATTCTGCTTTACACAGTCACTGAGGAACCCAAGCTGATGGGGGCTCCAGCATAATTTAGAACATTTGGCCTCTTCAGTTATTATAGTGAGGGAAAAGACTGGAGAATGTGCATGAAATTTTTAGCAAAAGGGATTTGTGTCACTTCTGGGACACAGACATCTTTTTGAGTGATAGACACTTTAATCATTATTTTCATGGCCTAGTGGTATACGGATCTAGCTCATAATGGCTCATAAAGAAGAAATTACAGACTTTTCTCTTCCAACCTCAGTATTCAGTAATGTCATGTGGGGAACTTGAAATCAACCTTAGTGGTATTATTTATACCAGCAAATGCCAAAAATCAAGGTTCCTCCCCCCAGAAAGCAGTTACTAACACTCTACTAACCTGACCTCTCCTGAATGAAAGCTTATTTAGAAATGTAACAATGGTAAATGAATAGTTGAAGGATATTATTGTCTGCTATAGTGTCCAGAACAACCCAAAGATTATTATCTTAAAATGCTGTGCCTAGAGTTGGGTCCTATGGAAAGAACACTGAAAATGGTTGCCATTGAATTTGCTGTCTAAACCTAGGCAAGTAATCATTTATTTGAACATCAGTTTCTTTTCTTTTCTTTTCTTTTCTTTTCTTTTCTTTTCTTTTCTTTTCTTAATTTAAATACAGTTAACCAGCATACAGTTTTTAATGTAGTATTCAGTGATTTATTATTTGTGTATAACACCCAGTGCTTATCACATCATATGCCCTCCTTAATGCCCATCACACAGTTACCTTATGCCTGCATCTTGCTTTCTGCAGCCTTCAATTTCTTTATGATGCTGTAAAATCATCTTTGGTTGCAATAGGATATATGAAATAATGTGTGAACATACTTAGCACAGTGCTTCTAGAAAATTCAATATATTTTTGATAAATCTGGCATTCACTAGTTCTTAAGGAATCTAAGGAAAACTACCAACATTAGGCATTTAGATGGCTTTAATATCATTTGTTAAACCTACACTTATTAAGCACCTATCGAGTAATGTTTCGTAGATGATGACTATGATGTAGTTACTGCCTTAAGGGACTTTCAATATAGAGCGGTACTTAATAGGCCTGTATGCTTAAACTAAGAATTAGATCCATCTGCAATAGAGCTGACCAGGAAGCTATCAGAAGAAACTATTTTTCCTGGAGCTCTCCATGGTGCTTGTTTCATGATATTTTAGTCTGTCCTCTTTGACTCGTCATAGACTCATTCCAGTTCAGAAACCTAGACTCTGGTGTACTCTGCCCCTTCTTTTCTCTTACTCCTTTACAGATCAAGCGTACCTGTTGGCCACTTTTAGGATGCCAGTAGATATGTAATATAAATTTCTCTTTGCCTCTGCTCTGCTCACACTGCAGCAGCCTGTGCATTCCTGACTCAGACCCTTCCACAACTTAACCAACATGATATTTGCAATTCAGAGCATTAGTGAATTCAGAGTAATTTTGAATTCATGACTGAATTCAGGGAGCAATTCAGTTTAATTCAGAACAATGTTCATAATAGATCTTTATGAACTTTAAAAATTGTGTAAATAGATATGCTGTATGAAATACAATTCTCGGGGTTTCTAGGCCATACAAATCCTGTTTGGTGTCTAGTGTGTAGAAATTTTCCTGTTATGTTGGCGCTACCATGCTGCTGCTAGATTTCCCTCTTCTTAGCTGCAGAAGCCACGAGTTTAGGGTGGCTCTGTGGAGAAATGATACTTCAAGATATTCTGTGGTGGGTAGATGCTTTTTAGAGTCAAATTCAAATAACTCATATGATATAAATCCACATGACAGAAAGACCAAATAGAAAAACATTAAATCAGTAATTGTGGTCTTACTAATTTTATTATACATAAAGAAAAGTGATACTAAAATAGCTAGAATAATTTGAAGGGGAAAAGAAAAAGAAAGAATATGCAGCTGGACTGCCTGCCTCTCTGACTCAATTACAGAATTAGCTGAATATTCTTTATCACCCCAAGGCCTTCCTAAGATTGGTTTTCCTCCAACCCCCTGTGTCCATAACTTGTGAGAATCCAGAGGTTTCTCCCAATATTTCTGGAGTTTCCTAAAAGCTTACTTATCTCCTGATTATTCATATGTTGATTATAACTTCTGTACCTTGATGCAGGGTAAAGTTCAGCCTCATATAAAATACCACAGGAAATCCATTAATAACAAGATTTTTGTGAGTTTAGCAGATTTAACTGTTTGTAGGTTTGGTGTGATATCCTAAAGCACCTTGCCCCCTCCTCTTGTCTCCTTGCTCCTGTCTTTCTTTTCTTCCCATTATGCCTCCGCTTCTGTCCTCTGAATTGTCTTGGAAGTTCCACATAGCTATTTTAGTGTAATCCCTAAAACCAGTGCAATCAAATCCATTGAGATAATCATGAGAAGTACATGGGGTGCCTATAGAAATTGGTTTCTGGAGCCTCACTGAGTTCATACCACAGCTCTGCTGTGTCTATGACTTTGAGCAGATTACGTCATCTCCTCTGATATGTGAAATTAGGATAATATACTCCCATAGAGGGCATTTGTAAAGATCAAAAGTGATTATTTATACTGTTGTACAGTATGCATTTTTTATATGTTAGTATCTCTCTCTTTCCCTTTGCCCATTTCCTTGTTCATCTTACCATCATTATACATGGGACCTTTTTCTCCTTATTAACACTAATATTTGAAAAAGGGAGCTCAGCTAAACAGCACACTAAAATAATAGTTTACTTTAAGAAAACAGACTAAAGCTATCAAGTAAACTGTGGCACTTTTTTTTTTTTTAAGATTTTATTTATTTGACAGAGAGAAACACAGCTAGAGAGGGAACACAAGCAGGGGGAGTGAGAGAGGGAGAAGCAGGCTTCCCACCGAGCAGGGAGCCTGATGTGGGGCTCGATCCCGGGACCCTGGAATCATGACCTGAGCTGAAGGCAGAGGCTTAACCACTGAGCCACCCAGGTGCCCGGCACTTTTTTAAAAAGATGTATTTATTTATTTTAGAGAAAGGGAGAGAACTCGTGAGTTGGGGGAAGGGGCAGAGGCAGAGGAAGAGGGAAAGAAGCAGACTTCACACTCTGTACAGAGCCCCACATGGGGCTGATCCCAAGACCCTGAAATGATGACCTGAGCTGAAATCAAGAGTCAGCTGCTAATGGACTGAGCCACCCAGGTGCTCCTATGGTACTTTCTTATGAAGACATTTTAATGTGATGTTTTGTGTTCCCAAAATATTACCCAAGTATTATTGTAATTCTTTAAGAGACTGATTAAATAATGATAAATGCATACATGAGTGTCAGAGGTAATTTTTAACTAACTTAGTTTAAATTTCTTCTTTTTATTGTTTTTTAAACCATAATTTTGGTTTATTTGTGATGTTCTTTGCTCCCATTATGCTGATGAATACAGAATTGGATATAATTTTTGCATGAAACAGACTTATTTGGAAATATTTTTATTTACAAAGCCTTTTAAATTCTATGCAGATATGCCTACTGTTTATAGTATAATATCGAAACATGAAGTTAAAATATTTTGTTAACTTATTATCCTTCATATTTTTGGCATTGATCAGAGAAAATGAAACCTACATCCTTATTTCAACATACTTTGTTAATTAGTGTATTTTAAGGATCAAAATTAATTTATTTTACAGTAAGTCTATAGAGGTTATAAGGAGCTCTCTATTCATCAACTCTGCTTTATTTTTAACATATTATTTAGTAATGGAAGATGCCATATTTTCAAGCATGGGTAATTTCTGATTTTCTCACTTATACATTAAGCACCACACTTAAAACAGACTCTTTGTCCATTGATAATGTGCATAGAACATTTGCCAGATAATTAACACTTGGTGGCAATCATTTGGCAAATTATGGGTCATATGTACCTTTGGTACCTCCACAGCCATTTTATCAGAGGAGACTTTCTGAGCAGCAAGGCAAGTAATGATATTATGTGATGTCTGTGAACAAATATAAATCAAGTCATCCTAGTATTGACCCTTGTGAGCATCCTCACATGAAATCAGTAGGCAATAGTGTCTTCAGTAAAGCACTGTGTGATCTAAAACAGTTGAGATTAAACTTGGCAAGGTTTTATATAAGCCTTAGGATATCCTAATTTTAAAATTGTATCATGGGGTATTAAAATTTAAAATTGTATCATGTCTGGGCGACTCAGTCAGTTGAGCATTCAACTCTTCATCTCAGCTCAGATCTCAATCTCAGGGTTCTGAATTCAGGTCCCATATTGGGCATGGAACCTACTTAAAAAAAAAAAAAGATAATGGTCCATATCCCCTCCCCACCCTTATTTTTTTTTTTTTTTTTTGCTTTATTATATAGAATTCATGACACATTTTCCTTTAGAAATAATAGAATAAGTGCTGGTACTGAGACTCTTACCCTTACACATACAGTCCTTTTTAACCCTTAGGAAAATGGGCCGTAGTCATTAGCAGAATCCTTTAAACTGAGAATACAATGAACCTATTTTTACAGAGATGTGGTTTTTTTTCTTTTCCTTCACTTTCCTTTTCCTTTTTTTTTTTTTTTTTGCAGGTTCTGTTCAATGAGAAAAAAATAGGGTAGCAAAAAGGATATATCTCCTCATCTTTCCTTTCCTCTTTACTAAATTACAAGAAACCATAGTGATTTCATGAAGGCTGTATAGTTTGCAGAGTCTTGGAGGTAGCTTGTTTTCAATTGTGGCGTGGCTTAATCTGGTGATCCACCAGATTAAAATTTTATGTATAATTATATATAATATAGGCACATATATTTCTAATGCATTCTATCAATGCTACCATCACGTGGTCATTTTATTTTGAGAGAGAATCTGGGTGATCAATGTAAAAAAAATAATGGTGAACTCTTATTCATAAGTGTTGAGTGGGTTTTTGAAATGTAGGTTCCTAGACTCCACTCACCAAAGATTCTGATCCAGTAAATCTGGGCTGGAGCTCAGAGGTCTGCATTTTCAAGAAACAACCTGAGTGATTTTGTATAGCTGTAGGTAGGTGCTCCTCAGATCGTATGTTAAAAGATTCTGAGTTAGAGGCTAACTCTGACTTATCTTGTCCTTGGAAGATAATGTAGCACGGGAGTGAAGACCCTGGAGCCTGATCTTTCCATTAAAATGCCACCTCTGTAGTTAGGGTGCCTTGTGAATTTGGGAAGCTTCTTAATGACTTGGTGCCCCACCACCTTATCTATGTGATGATCATAGTGTTGATATATATTGGATAGGATTGTAATGAAAATTAAATAAGCCAATTTTTTCAAAGAATCTAGACATACAGGGAGTACCCAATAAACATTAGTGTTATTATTTTACCCTGTGGCCTTCATCCAAATTACTTATGATTTATGAACATGGGAGTCATTTCTTTGCTGAATTATCATTCAATATGTAGTTCAGCCATCATCCTCTTTAGGAGGTTTTAGCCAAACTGTAGTCTAATCTGTTCCTTTTTATGTATTTCTATGCACCTTTTATGTATTTCTCATGCTGTATCATATTAAAGATTTCTATTTCGTCATCTGTCTTCCCCACCAGCCATGAACTCTCAGAGGGTAGGGACCATGTTTTACTCACAGTTGTATCTTGAGCACCTACTGCCTTGGCAGGGACGCTGCCGAGCTGGGATTGCTGGTTGGCGCAAATATAGTGGTCAACTCTTGTGCTTGTTCTGGCTTATCTTCCCAAAGGTAAAGAAAATGAAAATACTCTCCAGGATCAAACCTGGATAGTGTTTAGGGGAGAAGGTTTAGTCATCCATTAATTCCATTGATATTGCTGAACATCTATTATGTAAACGAGAGGGAACAAAAAAAGATCTGAATCCTCATGGAGCTTTTACAGATTAACTTCAGGGATATTCACTGGTGACTACACACCTGAATCTCTTAACAGTGGCTTGCAGTGTATTACTGAGTTTTATGTTAGGGCAATCCCCTGGGATATATTTTTTAAGCTTGCATTTAAGGTGTAGAATCCTAGTTAAGTTTAGAACACCCAGATCAGAGCTTCAGTTATTGGACATCAGTCCTAATTAAACACTCTGTAGTTTCCCATCCTGGTTAGTGTTTATTGTGACTGGTAACCTGGATCAATTGATGGGATGTGTCTTTAAACATTTTTTCAGACTTCTAGCAGTGGAAGACACTCTGTTCGCATCACTGGCCTTAGC
The DNA here is from genome assembly GCA_004023965.1 of Spilogale gracilis. Taxonomy (NCBI): domain Eukaryota; kingdom Metazoa; phylum Chordata; class Mammalia; order Carnivora; family Mephitidae; genus Spilogale; species Spilogale gracilis. The sequence goes on along the minus strand of PITA01001858.1, from coordinate 145,007 downwards.
ACTATCGATTTCCGAGCTGGTTTTTCCAGAAAGCCTACTCTGGACTTCAAAAAAACAGTCAGCAGACCAGTGCAAGGTTTGTATGTATATATTACCAAGATCGACATGGTAGATACCCAAGTGCAAAATAGTTCTCAGACTGTGATTTTATAATTCTGTTGTATTTAACAAAATTGGGGAACATAGCACCTTTACTTTAAAATAATTGTATTCTTGGCATAGTAATTTTTTTTGCAAAGTCTAGTCCCAAGACCAGTGATACTGAAATTAATCAGAGAGCTTGTTAAAAATTAAGATTCCTGGGACCCACGCCAGATCTCCTGAAGTAGAACTGAATTAGGTTGGACCTAGGAATATGCACTGTAACAAGCACCCCAGTTGATTCCTAAACTTACTGAACTTATTTTAAAACTACTGACCTAGGTCTTGAGATTTTTACTAACATCTATAAATTGTCTTGTTGTTAAAGTGAAAAATGTGGGTTTTATGTGCGTACATAGCTAAAAAATTACACACATCATGTACTATTGCACATTCAAAGATAAAATTACTGCTGCTTCTTAAACCTTGTTCTTAATTTATTCATTTATTCGTGCAAAATTATGGTTTTATAGCTAAAAATTGCTTAATCCTACTGTGACTTTTCAAATTTCTTTTTTTTTTTTTTTTTGGTTGTTTATTTTATTGCTGCAGTTACCGGAGAGATACAAAGAATGAGTCTTATAAAAATTAAATATTCATGTTATTAAACATCATGTAACACAGTATTCACTATTCTAGTTTTTCCATGTGTAAATATTAAAATACATAAAAATAATTATTAGGATTTCCAAAGTTTTTGTAAAGGTGCATTATTTATGTAAAAAAGATTCTTAATTAAGCCATAATTTGTAGGACAGTTTGTAGTACTCATACTTATGATACTTATCTGTTATTATAATGCAAAAATTTATTTGATATATAACCTCAATTGAGTGGTACTTATAAATAATAACAGAGCCTTTCTCATGTAGGAATACCTACCTATGTGCTGCTGAATACTTCTGGAATTTCCATCCCAGCCAGAGTAGATCGTCTTGAACTTTTGAGTATCTCAGGCAATTCTCTTAAGACTATTCCTGTTAAATACTACCCAGACCGAAAACCTTATGGCTTGTGGAATATTTCTGATTTTATACCACCAAATGAAGCTTTCTTTCTCAAAGTAACAGGCTATGATAAGGATGACTATCTTTTCCAGAGGGTATCAAGTGTTTCCTTCTCAAGTATCATCCCAGGTAAGACATCATTTTACTGAACACTGGAGTAGTGATAATTTAAGGGAGTGATATGGTCCTATGTAAAAAAACAATATCTTCACAGTATTACTGGGTTATCAAATTGATGGGCATTTATTTTTAGGTAACACAGTTTTTCTTAATCATAAAAAGCACATCCAAAGTTGTATGTTAAGCCTCACTGACTGCAGATCTGAAAATTTTGATTGCTTTACTCAATGTGAGAACTAGAACTGGGAAATTCTGGCGCTCTTACTCCCCCTGCCTCAAAAAAAAAAAAAAAAAAAAAAAAGTCTGACACATGTGTGATGTTTGATCAAGCTACCTAAATTGGCCAAATGGGTTAATTGTTTATACTGATTGTCAGAAACCTGCTTTGTGAACAGTAATTCATTGTAAACAACTGGTGATGATTCTCTTTATGTACTAAGTTGGCATTTAGTTAATTGGTAAGCTCGTTACTAATATATTTGTTATTATATAGAGACAAGATCACAGATTAGGGATTATTTAGAGATATGAGATAGTATTTCAATTTTTGTATTCGTGTTATTTCTCCAGGATAATGACAACTCTGATCAAAATTTATAACTGTAGCTAGAACTGTGTATAGACAAATCTGTATTGTTATTGATATTGTAGTATTGGATTGAGGGACAATTTATCATTCATAAATTTGCAGTTTGGAAATTCAGAAACAACTGTGTAGCTACTCTTTAATGGTCAAATGGTGAGAATAGAACCATCACTATTTCCTCATATACAGTATTCAAAGTTAGTTGTCTTTGCCCCTAAACTCAATAGTATAGTGTTTCCCATTATTTTTGGGAAAACAATTACCCTTTGGATTCAATTCTAAGGCATATGGGTACTTGCCATATATTTACATTTTTGAAATAAAAATAGGTTTTACAATTGATGAAATATGGTAACTAATTTGGCAGCTTTTTTTTTTTTCCCTATCTTGGTGACCCAAAAAATAAATGGAGTCTTAGATGTAATGAATTCTTTAGTAAGGGGTCCATGGAACTATCCAGATATTAACAAGATTTGAACAAAGAAAGATCATTAAAGTGGTTTTTGGTCATTTAGATTAATTGGAATGCAGAGGATTTACTGGAATAATTAAAGTATGAAGCTTTTGAATGAATTAACAGGAAGTATCCAATATCATTGTGATCTTGTTGTCCATGTTCTTTTCTTCCTAGATGCTCCCAAAGTTACAATGCCCAAGAAAACCCCAGGATACTACCTGCAGCCAGGCCGAATTCCCTGCTCTGTTGAGAGTCTTTTACCCTTTACCCTGAGCTTTGTCAGAAATGGAGTTATACTTGGAGTAGACCAGTACTTAAAGTACGTACATGTTTTTATTAGCAATATAGACAGCCTTAAACATCTGAATACAAACAGATACTTATTTTAATGTGTTTTTTAATGGAAATTCTCATTTGTTCCATAATCCTGGAATATGGCAGTGAACAAAACAGACATAGGTCTGTGCCCTCATGAAGCTTGTATTGGAGAAAGACCACAATATAATATATAGGTTAATTTAATAGATGCTAGAATTCATTCAAGGGTTGATTCAGGTTTTATAGAATTTGAATTTTCTATAACTTGAGGGTCGCTTGTTTATTTTTTAAAAATATTTTATTTATTTGACAGAGAGAGAGTATAAGCAGAAGGGAGCAACAGGCAGAGGCAGAGGGAGAGGTTGAAACAGACTCTCCACTGAGCAGGGAGCTGAATGTAGGATTGATCCACAGGACCCTGGGATTAAGTCCTGAGCCGAAGGCAGATGCTTAACTGACAGCCTCCCAGGCACCCCTCGAGGGTCTCTTGCTAAGATGAGGAATACAGCATTATGAATACAAGGTTAGGTACCAAATCTTGGAAGGGTCCTTGCAAAAGAGAAAAGTTTAAACTTTGTTGGCCTTGGAACAAACAAGACTTTGAACATAATTTAAAGTGTTATGATAAGTGAATCTGATTAAGTACTATGGCAAAATGTAGAGTGGATTCATTGGGATGAGCTTAATGTTGGTAGGTGAGATGCATGTGGTTTTGGCTTAGTTGCAATCTGAAAATTCACGGTAGGGTATATTTGAGCAAAGACCTAAACATGGTGAGAGATGGTCATGCAGATATCTGGGGAAAAGCATTTGCACACCAGGAACCGTAAGTGCAGAAGCACAAAGACTAGAGCTGACTGGCATGTGGGAAGGAAAGACAGGAAGGAAGCCAGTGTGGTTGAAGGAGAGGGATAGGGGAGGAGGTCAGGGAAGGGGAGTCTGCTGGGGGCAACAGGTAGAGCGGGAGTAAGCGTGTCTACTGCATTTTGCAATCAATGAAGTGGGCAAGAAGGCACTGATTTTCCTTGTGAAGTTGGATGATTGTTTTTAGATAAATATAATCTATGATAAAATTAAGTAGACCTTGAAAACTGGAGGATAATTTCTAGACAGTGTTTATGTTTTTTTTTTTTTTTAACTTATAGTGAAACAAACTACTAACTATAGGCAAAAACTCCAGGAATTATTTTGCAAAACATCTATGCTGTTAATTCCATACTAATATAAATAACTTTCATAAGATGCTAAATATTTGATAGTATTAACCTATCTCTTTATGGGTCATTTTAAATAAAAACTATGGCAGGAATGTTCAGTATAACTCAGAAAAAAAATTCCACTGTTTAAAAATTGAACTGTTTTATTTCCTGCTACTTTTTTTTATATTATATATCTTGATGATCTGTCCTGGTTCCATTTTTAATAATCAGTAATATAACTGACCAGGGTATCAAATGTTGATGCTACATAACTTCCTGATGAAATAAAATCATTCTGTTTCATGTTTAAATAGTAACATATTTCAAAGACACTTGAGATTCTTTATAAACATTAATTCATTAATCCTACACAGTTCCTGGGAGGTAAACCACAAGAATTCTTTCTTTCATTTTTCCAGCTCTGTGGCCCAGAGATGTGATGCCTTGCTGACATATATTAAGCTCTTTGGTTGTGGGAGGCTAAAGACAGAATTTGGCATGGGTGGTGATGGATTGATACTCTAACCCTGATTCACTCAACGTGTCCCTGCCCTCAATTTACTAATAGCTTAGGACATGCAACTTAATCTTTGTTATAGGAGTCACTATGGTCACTAGGGGATGTAAGAGAGAATTAGTTTGCATGAGCAACAGGACACATTTGTATTTGACATGTATCTTTCCTTATTCCAAAGGCCATGCCTTCAAAACTTATTGTGGCCATGTAATTTTAATGTTAACTGAGAAGACAGTATGATAAAAGAGAATTGTTTTCATGTAATATTTCATAAATAAGAGAAGCGCAAGTATCATTGTAAAGAATATTCTTCAAGCAGTCTGACACTGGTTATGTGCCTTTGAACAAATCACTTATCCTTCTTCCTGAATCTCGACTTACTTGTTTCTAAAACAAGGGACTTGAAACTGGAAGAACTGCCACTATCTGCTCTAAAATTTCCATGTGTTTGAGTTTTTGATGAATCCTAATATATGCTTGACTGTGAAGTAGGCATTGCAGAAAACATGAATGACTGTATGTATTTCAAACTCCTGCCTTCTGCAACTTACCAGTACCTCCTAGACAATGACACTTAAAAACTTGGACTCAGCTTACTGCTGTTAGGCAGTAAAGATATAGCTTAGGTAATTACTAGGGCTTATACTTAACTCGTAATCCTTTTCCTTCTGAATTTGACAATAAGGACCACAGACGCCTAATGCATACACAATTGAAAATAAACTAGTTAAAATGAATATTCTCAGTTACTAAAATGTGTGGAACAACGACTTTGCTCATCTGTCACTTTTCTGATGACAGGAACCTCTGACTTCACTTTCGCTTACAAAGTCTAACGTGCTAAATACACATTAAGAGCTCAGGAAGTTCTTCATGATTTTTTGATGGCAGGGATGGCTTGTCTGGGTGGCAAGAGATCTGGGGTCGTAGCTATGTTATTATATCTCACACCACTTTCAGACTGCAGTGGAACGTGTCTTGACTCTGCAGCAGGCTTTTCATCTCATCTGTGTCCAGAGTATTTAAGGAGGTATAAATAGCTATGGATGAATGTAAGGAAAAAATTATGAAAATAGTTTTGATTTTCAATTATATTTTAAAATAAGATAATGCCTGTTTTGTAGATTATCAGAATCTTATAAATACCTATTAATATCTATTAATTAGATATTAAATGTCTATTAGGATTAAGTATCTATTACTAAGAAACCTCCAGAGAATGAGAAAAAAATTTGAAGAGTGTTAAAGGACAAAGAATAGTCTTTATTAAATGAGTGGATAAGTATTATAGCAAAGGGATTTTTTTTTTTTTACCTAAGTGACAGGTTTGATAATAAAACTGATCTTTTTTTCTTGTTGTATGTACAGATTGAACCAGATAGTTCTGATAGCCTATGTGGAGCTTAGACAGAAGAAAGTTAAAGAGAACTTACCTTTTTGGAATCAAAAAGTCTATTTTCTACTTTCATACTTTGAATTGCTTTTGCTTTTGCTAAGAACCCCCACAGAACATGACCCCAAACTGGAAATAATGTGGAAGGAGAGAGGATTTAAGGAGTGTTTCTCTATTAACTCATTATCTTTTATATTTTGACATAGCCAGAAAATGTTTTCCTAAACAAATTCATAAACTCCATATCTTAAGAACTCTGCAGTTTAATCCATTTATTTTTGTTGTTCTTTTGAATGAATACTTTAAAAAAATAATGGTGTCACCATTTTCAGTTTTCCTTGTTTTTGTTATAACTGAAAAGGTTTCTATTTTGTTACCCCAGAGAATCCGCCAGTGTGAACTGGGAAATTGAAAAGGTCACTTTGTCTGATGAAGGCACCTACGAGTGCATCGCTATCAGCAGTGCTGGGACTGGACGTGCACAGACGTTTTTTGATGTGTCAGGTAATTATCACTAATTGCTTTGCAGTTGCCTGCATATTAATATATTTGTGGAAATGGGATGCTTGCTAATCCTGGCTTCCCACCTCTTAGCAGCATGACCTTCCTTGGGAGAGTAGCTTAAGGTCTCAGTGCCTTGGTTTCCCAAACTCTAAAATGAGGATGTCTGTAACAGTCTCTATCTCATGGAGAAACTATGAGGATAAACGAGAGTGTGTATGTCAAGCACATAGAAGAGAGCCTGGAAAACACTTGATAGACCTTAGGTATTATTGTTGTTGTTATGGTACTATTATCATTTTTTAAAAGATTTTATTTATTTATTTATTTGACAGAAAGAGACAGCCAGAGAGGGAACACAAGCAGGAGGAGTGAGAGAGGGAGAAGCAGGCTTCCCGCTGAGCAGGGAGCCCGATGTGGGGCTTGATTCCAGGACCTGGGATCATGACCTGAGCTGAACGCTTAACGACTGAGCCATCCAGGTGCCTCAGTACTATTATCATTATTAATATAGGGGCTCAATAAATATTTTTTGAAATGACCATAGAGCATTTTATTAAAATTTAAAGAAATTTGGAGAAAGGAAGGAATAGAATTTAAGAAAGGGAAGAGTTCTATTCTGGGAATAACAAGGTTAAAACTTTCCCTTTTCCTCTCCCATATTCATAATAAGCAGAGTGTTTTTATGAATTGATTCTGACATTAAATTGAAGACAATAAGGAAGGTGATCAAGTTCAAGAAACTTAGGGCCTCGGTGGCTACAATTTTGGTATTAAGAAGAGTGTAAGAAATGCTAATTATTTTGCTCCTAGATAGTATGTTTCCAATGAATAAAGGGGAGGAAAAACTCATTGCTTTATAAAGCAGAATATATTTTAGTGAAAAAATCACTTTTTCTTCCAGTCTCCCAGAGTTCCTAGGATCCAAAAAGACAATCATAACCAACGATCAGGATTTAAGCCACTTACTCGGCATAAATCCAGAATTTATTGGGAAGTTTGTTTCAGTTGAATTATTTCCTACCTGCCTTTAGATTAATGTTGCTGTGTGTTTAATAGTAACCCTATTCTGACCTAAATGTAGCTGCTGAGTTTTATAATAATGTATGTATCTGCTTTTAATACTGATGGGTATTTTCTTGAGATAATTAAAGACAAAAGAAACTGTAAAATTGTAGGGCTGTTAAGAAGTCTAGGATTTATGTTTGTTATAAGTCCAAGCTGAACTTTAAAAGAGAGGCAGGCAAGCATGTTCTTCTTGGAGTACATTTATTTATATTCTCCTATTCTTAGAAAAATAAAGTTTGTCTTTTGAAACAATTCCGTTGACATGCATCGTAAACTATTCATTTTTTTCATCACCAGTAATTATGAAAAGCATTGGAATTGTGTCACTCTTCCTCAGCTTCTGGGAAAACAAACACTTGAGCCCTTGAGGTTTTCCCCACTCCCCCAGCGATATTAAGGGAAAGACAACAGGGAAAGAAGTTTGAGTGAGTGGATTTAAACATCTTGCATAAACAATGCCAGTACGAATTTGTGACCTATTTAGAATTTGGCTCTCGGGTAACTTCCATATGCATGCTCTGCACATGCCCCTCTGCTTCCCTTTGTACCAGCCAGGCAGTGGTACCACTGGGAAATCACACTGTGCCCACGCCAGTTTTCAGGAATTGTGTCCCATTCGGTCAATTAGGAAAGAAGGAGCAGAAACACTGATGGTAACAGCAATGACTATAACCACAGAAGCAACAAGAAAGTGCCCCTTTGGACTTGAAAGAGTGGATATTTCCTTCTAGGCTCTCCATTGCCTGAAACCTCCACTCACTTCTGAATTTTTCTTAGCCGAGGCTGAGATCCCAGCAGTTACCTGACCATCCCAGTAATCAGCCCTGCAAATTCACAGGATAGTTAGATTTTGTATTTTGGAAAGGAGTATTAGAAATCAAGGCATTATGGGTTAGTGATGTCCCTGTGTCACTGTGGACACTTAATTTATTTTGTAAAAGTCCAAAGGCACCCAGGAGCACTTTAAAGAAAAGCTAAATTTCTACCAATGTTACCTCATTTTTTCCAGCATTTTCATTTAATTGACATGTTTAAGGATTTTTGGTTTATTTGCAATGCTGATTATTGCATGTTTTAAAAGCAAAATGAATGTAAAAAGCACTGTACTTCTTTTATTGCCTATAAACATAGAAACAAATGAATAGGGTTGCAGAAGTTTGAAAAACTCATTCTTTTCAAGTGACATGTAATAATTTAGTTTGGTACTGTTACAAAGTTACATTAACTCACTGAATTTCTTTATTAACACAATGTCCCTCCCCCAATGCATACACATAGGATACTATAATTCTGGGTTTAAGTAAAATACCAAAGATAAAGAAGATTGTTAGGGTATGTCAGTGACAGGTAATCTTAAATTATAATTATAGGATATTGTTTTAGAACAGGATAAGACTTGGAAACAGTCTTACACCACCTCATCATTTTTGTAGGTTAGGAAACTGAAGCTCAGAGCAGACAAGTGATCTATACGGTTATAAGGATAGGGAGTGAGAAGATTCTTGCACTCTTCTTCCAGCAATCTTTACCTCATGACACAAGGCCTATACTTGTCATTCTTCTTTCAGTTTTAATGGTTTAAGGTTCCATCTCTGGTTCCCTTATTCTAGCCTGTCATTCTTTCACTTAGGAAGGGCTCACTTCAAGCACCAGGCTAGGCATCTATCTTGGCCTCCCTCATCATTTCCTCCAACCCCCCTAAATTTATTATGCATGCATAAATATTTCCATGGGTATAATATTTATTATCTCTAGTTATTTGTGCAACAATGAAATTGTATGTCATTATTTCAAATCTCCCCTGTTATGTTATTGGAAAGTTGGCATTTTACATATTTCAATTTATATCTGAAGAGGGACTAGACTCTGACCAGGATTTGTATGCAAGAGGGATATTGGGGAATTTTCTAGGAAAAAGCGCCCATGAGGGAATAACAAGTGGAAGAAGCTAAATTGTGTGTAGCCACTACTAGGACCTTCGCTGATACCACAGGGAATTCTGGAGTTGTCATCGCCCTGAATTGAGGCAAGAGAGCTGGTTCTTTGCTTTCTCATGAAGTTGTCACTGGTTGTGGGCTACCCTGGACAGAGTTCTTATCCTAAGCAGGTCAGTGCCCTTGGCTGTGAGCTATATGTAGCCAACAAGCATAGCAACTAGGGAAATGGGTACCTTGGTCCTTAAGAGGGATCTAGGCATGTGCCCAGCATTTCCTACATGCCTAATGTAAGATTTCCCATTTTCTAAAAATCTCAAAAAAATACCCAGTCTAGATGAAGAACTTTTTTTTTGAAAGAACCAAAAAAAAAAGAGAGGGAGAGAGAAAACCCATAAACCCATACAAAACATCTTGTAGTCTTCACAAAGATCTATCACTTTCAGGTTTTTGCTGGCCTATGCCATCTTGTGTTTTAGAGTCATAAAATATTACAACTAGAAAGGGTCTTTAAGATAACATAATTTAATTGGGTGCCTGGCTGGCTCAGTCAATTAAGCACCCAGTTTTTGATTTTTGGCTCAGGGCATGATCTCAGGGTTGTGAGATCGAGCCCCGCATTGAGCCCTGCATTGGGCTTCATGCTGGGTGTGGAGCCTGCTTAAGATTTCCTCTTTGCCCGCTGTTCCTCCATCCCTGCTCTCTCCCTCCCCTTATTTTTTATTTTTTTAAAAGATGTTAATCTATTTATTTGACAGAGAGAAACACAGCTAGAGAGAGAATACAAGCAGGGGGAATGAGAGAGAGAGAAACAGGCTTCTGCTGAGCAGGGAGCCCAACTCAATCCCGGGACTCAGGGACCTGAGCTGAAGGCAGATGCCTAACAATTGAGCTACCCAGGCACCCCCTCCCTCCCTTAAAAAAAAAAAAAGATAAACTAATTTAATCGTCAACTTCTCTAAGGTCACACAGTTAGGAGTAGAACTAGGCCTATGGTGACCAGATTCAGCAAATAAAAACATAGAATACCCAGGTAAATTTGATTTTCATATTAGTGTGTCTGAAATAATTTCATGAGACATATGTATACTAAAATATTATTTAATGTTTATCTGAAATTCAAATTTAACAAAGCATCTCGTATTTTCTGTGTTAAGCCTAGCCAGCCTCCAGAACTTCCTAACTTTGTCATGTACTATTTCTACTGATTCACTAGCCATTTTCATAAGATATTTCAAAAACATAGCAAAATGATAAAATTTTGTTTTTTAAATAATAATTTAAAATAGCATCTACTCTTCTAAAAATGTTTGGAAAATAAGGATAAATATAAAGAAAAATATGGAAATATATACATTTCTATCCCTCAGAGACTACCACTATGGTTTTGTCATATTGCTTCCAGGTTTTCTCTAGGCTTATAATTCATCTGACTTATAAATGGTGTTTGGTAGAGGAGAATAAATTTGATCTTGAGTGTCTGATACTCTTTCATATTTAAACTAACACAGGCGGGGCGCCTGGGTGGCTCAGTTGGTTGGGCGACTGCCTTCGGCTCAGGTCATGATCCCGGATACCCGGGATCGAGCCCCACATCGGGCTCCCTGCTCGGCAGGAAGCCTGCTTCTCCCTCTCTCAGTCCCTCTGCTTGTGTTCCCCCTCTGGCTGTGTTTCTCTCTGTCAAATAAATAAAATCTTAAAAAAACAAAAAAACAAAAAAAACAAAACTAACACAGGCACATGGGTTTCCACCTAGCATAGCTTAGCACACTTTTTACTGCTGTATTATTGCTGAATAATGGCTTGCTACAGCAGATCATTTTAAAGCATTTGGGCAGAGTGTGCCTTAGAGGGGCATTTGTATTTATTCTCAACCTAACTAGAGTAATATATGAGTCCCTCTAAAATGTTGGCTAAATATGTAATGAGTAAATGGGTTTTGATCACATCTGAAATGTGCATGCATTACTCAGTACCTTTTGTGTGCATGGCTTTATGTATACAATTTTATTAAAGGCCTACTCTTAACTTGACCTTCTTAAATCAAAACATTCCTCATGCCTCTGGGAGAACATTTGTCATAACGCTGCTGTTGTACTGTGTCTTTTTAATGAGATTGTAACTCTCCTTAAAGCTGATGCTCTCATACTTAGTATACTGTTGTCTACACATACATTGTGTCCTCTTTTCTTTAAAACACTAAGTAACTATTTTTAAATTCAAAAAAATCCATAAATGCTACTTTCTTCAAAACTCAGATAAAAATTTGTTTCACTCCACAATCCTAAATTAGTCTAATCGTATCCTTTTGCCATGCCTTTTTGATTCTCATATCTATAATTTGCAAATTTAGACTTGGGTATGCTTTGGTATATAAACAAGCACATTTTTTATTTTTTAACTTTGGGGATTAAAGGAACTAAAAACACATTCTTTGCATGGTGTCTTCAGGTTACAAGTACCCTGTGCTATTGCTCACTTTTACAGTAAGATGTTTTAAAATTTAATTTAAAATTTAAATTAGAGAACATTCAAATCTTCAACTAAAGGCATACATTTAAAACTATAGTGTTTGGCAAGTGTGACAAAAATTAGACGGATTTTTTTTTTTTTTTACAGCATGTACTACTTTTTAAGACTCTTTTAATTAAATGATAATTGTCTTTGGGTCATAGATATATGTATTAATGAATATGTTCTTTTGTACTGCATCTTCCCCACAAGATTTTCAGTATGTATTCATTACATTTTTAAACCACATCTATAAGTGAGCAAAACAACTGTTACGTCTCTTGATTTGAATGTTTTCATTTCACACAGAACCCCCTCCAGTCATCCAAGTGCCTGATAATGTTACAGTCCCTCCTGGAGAAAGAGCAGTTTTGACATGTCTCGTCATTAGTGCAGTGGATTACAATCTAACCTGGCAGAGGAATGACAGAGATGCCAGACAGGCAGACCCAGCAAGAATGAGGATCTTGGCTAACCTCTCCTTGGAGCTAAGGAGCGTAAAGCTCAGCGATGCTGGAGAGTATCACTGTGTGGTTTCCAATGAAGGAGGGGCATCAGCTGCTTCAGTTTTCCTCATAGTACAAGGTATGTGCCTATGGTAACATTGGAATTATGGTATCTTCCTCTCTTCTTTCTCTGAACTTTGTTCCTTACGTTGGCTATCGGAGAATGATAGTATCTACCCAAACAACTACTATTTGAATAATAGAGGCCTTATGGATCTTAAATAGTCTAAGGCTGACGAAATGGAAACTAAAACATCACTAACAAATAGGTGACTTAAAAAAAAAAAAAAGATTTTATTTATTTATTTGACAGAGAGAGAGATCACAAGTAGGCAGAGAGAGAGGAGGATCCAGGACCCTGAGATCATGACCTGAGCTGAAGGCAGAGGCTTTAACCCACTGAGCCACCCAGGCACCCCAAATAGGTGACTTTTAAAGACAAACACAGCTAATCCTTTTAAGAGACTTTAATTTTGAGACTATAAATAGAAATTGTCTCTGGATGACTTAATATTTTTACATTCTCACATGGATTTTTAAAAAAAATTCTAATTGTTTTTGTTTGTTTTTTTCTACTTGTTTTAATAATTGGTTAAATAAATCCTTCTCAACTTGAGTATTATATTATTTTCTATGTAACTAATTTACTTTTACTTATTTTTTTGTTTATAGATTTTGTTATTTTAGAGAGAGAGTGCCTGCAGTGGGGGTAGGGACAGAGGGAGAGAGAATCTCAGACTCCTCGCTGAGCACAGAGTCCGATGCAAGGCGTGATTTCACAACCCTGAGATCACGACCTGAGCCAAAATCAAGAGTGGGATACTTAACTGACTGAGTCACCCAGGTGCCCCCTACTTTTATTTTTTTAATTAAAGTGTAAGATTTTTCTCAACTTGGTGAAATTTTATTAAATTTTACCACAGTTGTTTTTATCTTATTATCTTATACACAAAAGCGCTTACTGACAATAAACTAATGGTAAGCCAAACTTTAATTATGTCTTTATAGACTCAATGTCTAGATAGCTGAAAATAGTGTGTTAATAATGTGGTCGCCTCGCTACGAATATATATATTCTTCAGGACAATTAAATGAAGATCAGAAACTGCTCCAAAGTATCTCTTTCAGTAGAACCACATCTGGCTTCTAAATGTCTACAGACCAGCTGAGAGCTTTAAATAATGAACAAATTACTCTTGGCAGTTCTATGCTCTTAAGCTGAAAGATTCCATTGCTGCCTCAACAGAATATTTCATTTCAAATCCTTGATGTGGGAGACTGATCGCATCAGGACTGTGTCTGGCTATTTGGTTATGGTATTAGAAACAACTTTATAACATGCCTGAAGGACCACTCTCAGGTGATTTTTTTTTAACAAAGTTATCTAACGGAATGGCGAGTCCATCTCAAGGCCAGTGCTGAGATTGTCATTAATGGCAGAAAGGTGAAACTACCATGAGAATTAACAAAATGGTTGACATATGATTCTGGTTTTCTCACTGGTAGTTGAGACATGATCAGCAATCCGAATGTGTGTCTTTTGTTAGTTGATCTGGTGAATCCTCTAGGGAAACATTGCTTTAGTAAATGGTACATTGCATTTCCACATGGTAAACTGCTTAGATAATTAGAATTTATCCAAGTGGTAACTTGAGTTACCAGAATTTTGAGACTGTTTTTACTGATAGAATAAAATGCTAATGGACTTCTGAAATTTGATCTTGGTTCTTTACTTAAAGTCCCTTAGAATGGGATTGTAAAAGCCTTCCTAGTTTCCCCAGGTTAACTTTTAAGTGCATTAGCATTCAGTTGAGTCAATTAGAGCAGTGATTCTCAAAGTCTCAAACTTTCATGGATAAAGAATTATCCAAGGAACTTGTTAAAAAGCAAATTTCTAACCCCAGATCTAGAGATTCTGATTCCTAGGCCTGGTGTTCGGACCTGAAAGTCTGCATTTATAAAAGACATCTTGGGTAGTTTCATGGATGACATTTTCTCAAATAGTATTTGAATCTATTCTACAAAGTGAACCCTATGATTTAGAAAGGTATATCTTTAAAAGAAGCCCTTGACTCTTTTCTTTCTGGCAAAATAGAGTCATTATTATCCAATGATTTAAATAAGTGCTGAGATAAGATATTTACACAAAGATATAATACACAAAACAAATACAAAAGATATACGACATTACCTGATTACTGGCTAGTATGTATAATCTCTAGTGGTATAAATCTGTTTAGAGGTGTTGTTTTATGGCCTGTCTAGTTGGTCTTGAGTTTGAGGGATGAAATGTGACAAAAAGGATATTTTAAAATCTAACAAAAGTGTAGTCTAGTATTAATGAAACTTGTTTAATAAAAAAAATGAGAGCTCTAGCTAATTGTAGCCATCTGAATGAATTATTTTACTATTGAATGTACCGTTGCAAAGCTGTGGATATTTGATGAAATAAACTATTTTACCTAGGGTTGTAACTTATGAGAATTAAAGATCCTTGTCAACTATTGACATTGGGTCTAAAATTATAAAGTAAGACGTTTTTAAAAGCAGAAATAGAAAATGGTTTCAGAAAACGTAAAGGTAAAATAGTTACTTGCATTGAATATATACTTTAAGAATAATTTTCTTGCTTATATGGGAATCAGTAGCTTAATTCATAGCCTCATTTACATTTCTTTACCTCCACATGTTTTGTTTGGAAACTACTACTATCTGGAATAATTTAAAGAGTTAAACATACATACTTTACAAAGTTTAGTTAGTAGTTTTAAAATATAATTAGCAAGAGTTTTCTGGTTTAAAATAGCGTATCTGGTAGCATCTGGGTGGCTCAGTCATTAGGTGTCTGCCTTCGGCTCAGATCATGATCCCAGGGTTCTGAGATTGAGCCTCACATCGGGCTCCCTGCTCAGCAGGAAGCCTGCTTCTCCCACTCCCCTGCTTGTGTTCCCTCTCTTGCTGTCTCTCTCTCTCTCTCTGTCAAATAAATAAATAGATCTTAAAAAAAAAAAAAGAATGAAATAGCATATCTGTAGCAGCTGCAACCTCTCCTCATGTAACAATAAGGTATCAAAGAAGAGCTGAAAAAGACAAAACTGAAGAATACCAAAATCCAGTGGCAATGGACAGTAGCAAAAATTTGGGGAGGAATTTTACAGTTATTATATATAAAGATTTTATTTAGATACATATGTATATATGATGGAAATATGCATACGTAATGTTCATATTTTAAGGTTAGTGGAATGAAAATCTCAACCAGTGGGTTATCTTTTTTATGTTCACATGAAAGCTGGGCAGATCTTTGTCCTTCTGTTTCCTGTTTTGCTCCAAAAGAAAATATTATCTTTAAGAAGCCATAATGCCATCTCCTCACACATATTAATAGCAATAACCATCCAGTAAGGAAAATGTAGGAGAAGTAGACAGGCTAACTGAACATAATAATAAAAAATAAATAAAATGTACATACACAGAGAGGGAGAGAAAAAAAGTAGACAAGCTGGACCCACGTAGAGAACTGTAACCTAGATATACGTTTCTCTCCAAATGAAAATATTTGGATGCTTGGGCAACATTGATAGGGGGTGTCAACTAGGGATGTTAGAGAGAGATGGTAGGACGGGGAGCATCCTAGTCACAGCCAGAAGGGCATCATAGATGAGAATTATGCAAAAAGCTATGCACATCAGACTGACTCAGCTGCAGAACTGCAAAGGCAGTTCAGTGAGAACAGAAGCAGCCGATACCAGGCTAGGGCTGTCCAAACACTTTGTTGATAGACACTGGGTCTGGATTTGATGTCACCTAATTTGAGGATGAATAGACAGAAAATTATCAATACAAAACAAAACAGGAAAAAAAAAAAGCATTGGATCTAAGAAAAAGATCCTTAGGAATAAAATGAGGGGAGATAGCCTTCGAAGAAATGGATGCTTCTGAAGGTGGTTTATTTAAAGACTGGGAAAGAAAATGTCTAGTGTCACCAAGGTCCTTCTAAAGACCTATCCTCCTTTGAGCAGGAGTATATATGCATAGAGGAGGAACTGGCTGAGGTGACAGGACACTACAGGTATGATGGAATAAGAAAGGATTTGATGTGGAAATGCAATAATATAATGCAAATTAGTATTAGAGGCACTAAAATTTTACTTACATAAAAATAAAGTAATGGATATGGTTCATAAATTTGAGAAGTTCTTTCAGAACATTGAGGAAAAGAGCTAAGAGTGAATAATATGTTTGTTTTAAGCGGAGATAAAAACCGAAAACTGGAACTTGGAACTTCAAGATTTCTAAGTTCATGGCATATATATGTATATAACAGAAATAAGTGAAATGAAAGTTAGAAAAATATATAGTTGAGGAAAATTATCCTAAGGAGGAAAACAAAAATTACCCAGGGTGAACAAATCTAGCAAGGTCAATAAAGAGAGAACTTCATCTAGACACAACCCAGCTGAAATTTCAAATTATTAGTATAAGGGAAAAAAACTCCATAAGCGTGTGCTCAGACTAAACTAATACCTTGTAAAGTGAGCAATAAAGTCAGACCGGCGTCAGACTTCTCAGATAAGCTAAGGGCTAGAACATAATTGCAATGAATATTTGTCATATTTTGGTTCTTAGGATCTGAACGTGTCCTCTAAATTCTTTTTTATCTTAGTGGGAAGCAGAAAGGCAGATGAAAGCACATAATTCCTTTTCCCATCCTAGAATCAGCTGCTCCAATGTTCCCGGTGGGACTTTAACTCTTGCTTGGACCATTCTGGCAGTATCATGAAATCTTGAGTACAGCAGTAGCAGAAGCAAGTGTCCTAGTGGCCCTTTTCCATCATTCTCATTTCCCTTCGTGACATTAGACTCGTTATCAATTACCAGAAGAGCCTGGAGAAAAACATGGATCCTAGAAACTATGGCAGTTTGAATTAGTCACATAATGAGCGTGAGAGAACATGAATGGATTGATAAGCTTCTTTCATTATGAGAATTCCTCATTGTGGAAATAATGTATAATTAGACACAGGAAATTCTTCCAAAAGGGAATTCCCTCAAGACATAGAAGTCCGACTAGTCAAACATATAAACAAGCAATTTGAAGCCACCCACAGCTAAGCCAGGAAGGGAGGAAAAGCCCGATTGATTGATATAGACAAAAATGTGAATATGGGACCGACCACTGCTTGCTTAGAGGCAATGGAATTATAAATCTTCTTACTTATGTTTTACTTAAAAAAACAAAGTGTTTAATAGGAATTTATTCTTTTAAAACTTTGTGTAAATAGGATTTAAAAATTTTTGAGAGTGCTCACATTACTTTATTGGAGGATTGAACTATGTATGGGTAATGCATTTTCTTTCTTTGCTGAATTTTCCATAAATTTTCTTTGTCACTTTTACATTTAATCTCCCTCTCTCACTCCCCCTGCTTGTGTTCCCTCTCTAGCTGTGTTTCTCTCTGTCAAATAAATAAATAAAAATCTTTAAAAAAAAAAAAGATTGTAAAAATAAAGAATAATTAAAATAAATTAAGAAATAGTGCCTTTCAAAGTATCAAGTTAGGACTTTTATCAATATGAAATGCATATTTGAAAGCTTAAGAGTCTGGAATTTTATAGGACTGTATTACATAATAAGCTGTTTTAAATCCTTTCTGAAGCAGAGGCATGGGTGGCTTTGTTGATTAGGCAAGATCTGACTCTTGAGTTTGGCTCAGGTCACAATCTCAGGATTGTGAGATCAAGCCCCACTTCAGTTTCCGTGCTGGGTGTGGAGCCTGTCTCCCTCCCTTTCCATCTGCCCCTCTACCCTCTTATGCTCAAGTGCACACTCTCTATCTCTCTCTCTTTCAAAAATAAAATAAAATAATCCTTTCTGAAGTGAAATGAAGTCAAGCAAAAAGAATTAATGCAGAATTTCAGTTAATAATTACATTAGGTTTCCTATGCTGAATAGTCCAAAGAGCCATGACAATCTCTTCGGTTTTTTCCCTTCCTAAATTCTCACAGGAATAAATTGTGATTCATAAAAGTCTGTATCTAGGTTGGAATAATAAAACTGCTTTTTATTCGCTCATCTCTTTTCCCAGAGATTTTGATACATTAGAGTCTTGCTAGTCAAGCTTTTTATTTTTTAAGGTTGACCTAAAACATGTCTGTTTTCTGTACTAGTGCCATCTTTGTGGGTTTCATTTAGATGAGATGAAACCATATGCTTAAAACGAAAACTGCCAAATCATGATTTGCTGTCAAAAGTTAATTGTATTTCATTACCTTGGTTGTTTGATGTCCCAGTATGAATCAGCACAAGTGAATAAAATGCTTTGTTAAATACTGGCTTTTGTTGCCTTCTGTACTATGGATCTAATAAGGAATGCATTGGAGGTTTTTAGATTTGACAAAAAATAATCTAGCGAAGTTTTGAATCAAGCATGCACTGCAGTGGTATCCAAGGAATACACAGTTTTCCATAGAAATATTTGCTTTCCCAGTTCTTCCTATGGTGACTGTAAACCTTATGAAGAGAAAAGTTTAGTGTTTACTTAATCTAATGAATGTTTTCTAATGACTCCATGGTCAGGGGCAAGCTTCTGTTATAACACAATCCAGTTCTACTCAATAAAACTTACAGATCTTGGGGCGCCTGGGTGGCTCAGTTGGTTAAGCGACTGCCTTTGGCTCAGGTCATGATCTCGGAGACCCAGGATCGAGTCCCACATCGAGCTCCCTGCTCTGCAGGAAGCCTGCTTCTCCCTCTCTCCCTCCCCTGCTTGTGTTCCCTCTCTGGCTGTGCTTCTTTCTGTCAAATAAATAAAATCTAAAAAATAAATAACTAAATAACTAACTAACTAAATAAAATAAAATAAAATAAATAAAACTACAGATCTTCCTTGACTTACGATGTAGTTATGTGACCCCTATAGGCTTGCTATAGGTTACTAAGCCAACAAGTGACATAGCCCAGATCTGGCTGTGTATTTCCGTTGTTCTGCATTGTATACAGAAATGCCTATGCATACTCCTAGCAGGTTTCTTGGGTGTGGATAGAAAAGTGAGAGTATTGATTTTTTTTTTTTTAATAGGAAAGTTACAAACGTCTGCAGGTTTCTGTGGCATGGGTTAAAAATCTCCAGAAATCTCAGCATTGTGTTTAACAGTGATTTAGAGAAATCACTGCTTGATTTTAATTCCCTACCTCTCCCTTACTCCTTCCTTCTCTGGTGCTTTATAGAGTGGACCAGGTAGATCACAACAGTTTGGTAAGTCCTTTTACCTAAGTTCAGGTAGAGTAGCTGCTAAGGAGCCATCTGGAGGAAAGAGAGAACTATAATATGCTCCAAAACAAGCACACAGAGAGAATGTGATATGACTAGACCATAAGCTCCATGAAGGTAAGACCCAGCTTCCTTCAGTTTTGTGTCTTTTTTTTTTTTTTTAAGATTTTATTTATTTGACACAGAGAGAGATCACAAGTAGGCAGAGAGAGAGGAGTAAGCAGGCTCCCTGCTGAGCAGAGAGCCCGATGCGGGCCTCGATCCCAGGACCCTGAGATCATGACCTGAGCCGAAAGCAGAGGCTTTAACCCACTGAGCCACCCAGGCGCCCTCAGTTTGGTGTCTTTTTATGAGATAGTACAATGTTTACGTGGGGCCACCTTGGCCAAGTCTGAAAAATACTTACATAGTAATACATACTAAGAAATTATTTGATTTCAATTTCCCCTGAACATTGATTAATGTTTCAGTTATTATTTTATAAGTTAATTATCCATTAAGAAATAAGTTCTGTTTCTATTATTAGATTTTGTAATACAGGGAAAACATAGTAACTTGCTGTTTTTTAGGTGTGAGTAAAGGGCTGTGGTAGTTGATTATTATGAATAAAAGTTGAATTAGCTCTTAGTACTTACTGCTTCATCTGCACGAAGGTATACGTTAGGAGCATTCAGTTGAGAGTGCAGAACTGATGGATAAACATTATGATGCTGGAATCTTCTTTTACGCTACACCCCATGGCACTATCTGTATAATACCTACCAAGTTACAGGTATACATTTCTCCTTAATAATGAAACAAATGTGGAAATATATGAAGTGCCCTGACTAAAAACACAGGTCTACCAAGAGTCCGGGCTGGTGTCTTGTTTCGTTTCTTCATACTTTTACTCATTCATTCATGTACTTGCCAAAACTTTTAAGTGTCAGCTATTGTGCTCCTTGCTGAGGATATAAATGAGGACGAAACAGCGTCTTTCCCCTCAGTAAGTTTATAATGTCAGAAAGGAAATGAGGAAATTAAGTGACATAGAGTGCTAAGAACTTCGCCAGGGTGCTACACCCAGGAGGCTTTTATTCTGCCTCAGCGAGGAGTAGATGTTGAGAAGGGCTTCGCACAGGAGATAGTGCCCAAGATAGCTCATGAAATATAAGTCAGCATTTCCCAGGTAGGAATCAGGAAAGCCTTTCTAGATGGAGAAAATAATATGTGTAAAGCGACTAAAGAATGAGGACACCGCAATGTGGGCTTTTTGAGAGTAGAGGGTCTAGCTCAATAGGGACATCTGTCCCCAGGATGGAGTGATTTTCTTTTTCTCGTTGTCCTCAGTATCCTTTTCTCATTGTCCTCAGTATCCTTTTCGTAGACAAGTAGATGAATCATTCAGGTTTGTGGTTTTCTGATGTTGCCTCAGCAAAACAAAAACAAGACAAGGTACCCAAGGGGAAAAAAGTGATTCAGGGATACTCTGCAGGGTTTAGGCTGCGTAAGGAAAGAAGAGAAGGATAAAGGCATGGGCTGATAGATTGGAATAAATAAGAAGGGTCTGGGGAGTTGTAGCTATGATGAAGTCAAGGAAGGAAAGTATGGAAGTGAGGAAGTGACAGCTGGAAGGATGGAAATTTCTGAACCTCAGACTGGACTTTGGAGTCTAAGTGTTTTTTCACACTGTTCACACTGTGCATTGCTTCCCTGGTAAGATAACTCAGCAAATAAATTTGTCTAGCAACATAAATTAATGGGCAGATAAGTCTTTCCTTCAAGAAGTTCTGTATAGATCCACTTTTATGTGCTTTTGATTCTGTGAGTGATGCATATTTTATAAAATTATCTCCTTTTTGAATACCATAATCCCCTTTAAAAAAAAAAGACCTTTTAAAGAGCAGTTTTAGGTTCACAGCAAAATTGAGAGAAAGTTACAGGGATTACTCATATACTCTGTGCCCCTGCATATGTGCAGCTTCTGCCATTATCAACATTCCACACCAGAGTGGTATATTGGTTACAACTGATGAACTTGCAATGACACATTATAGTCACCCAAAGTCCACAGTTTAATTAGGGTTCACTCTTGGTTTTATACAGTTTGTGGTTCTGGACTAATGTGTCATGGCATGGATCCATCATAGTATCGGGCAGAGTCTTTATTTGTACTACCCTAAAAAGCCTCTATACTCTGCCTTTTCATCTCTCCTTTGCATCAGAAAACCACTGATCTTTTGATTTTCTCCACAGTTTCGCCATATCTGAAATGTCTTATAATTGGAATCATACAGTAACTAGCCTTTTCTGATTGGCTTCTTTGACTTAGCAATATGCATTTAAGGTTCCTCCATGTCTTTTTCATAGCTTGATAGCTCATTTCTTTCTTTCTTTTTTTTTTAAAAGATTTTATTTATGAGAGAGGCAGAGAGCACAAGTGGTGGGTAGGGCAGAGGGAGACACAGACTTTCCACTGAGCAGGGAGCCTGACACAAAGCTTGATCCTTGGACCCTGGGATCATGACCTGAGCCGAAGACAGACACTTAACCAACTAAGCCACCCAAGCATCTTGATAGCTCATTTCTTTTTAGCCCTAATATTACACTGGATGATAGTCAAAATACATCCTTGCTGTATTTGTGTCTGGATCAGAAGATACATGTGTAGGTATGTACAGGTTTAATAGCATTTTTCTAATATGGCATGAAGTAATGATGCTAATTATGATTTGGTGGCCCCCCCACCTCCTTTTTTCCCCAAGTCAAATAATGGCCTTTTCCTCTTATTTAGAAATTCTGTGATTTTTGGAAAATTGTTATAAAGAGAGCCCAGTAAAGAAAAGGTAATGCAACAGTCAATGCTAGTCATCATTTAACTGAAGATTTTCTAAGTAAAAAAGAATAAGATTTTTTAAATTCTGTCATTCTTATCAGTCTTATTTACTGTCTTAATCTGTTTTGGCTAACCACCCAAAGAAGCTCCTGAATTCATGAATTTTTGTTTTTATTACGGAAAAGAAAAATATAGTATTATATGGAAACAGTGTTAATGTATAAATAATTTTACACTAGGAATCACTTCAAATGGATGTCAAGGCAGCAAACATTTGCTATATATTCTTATATCTTATATTGAGAAAATAAAAATTATATATCTTTAGGAAATCTTCATGCATATTTGCTATTAGTATTTTTTCACTAAAATAAAATTTAACTTAAATTTATCATTGTCTATCACCAAAATTATTGCCATTCTTTTATTAAGTGAATTTCCTAAGCATATTGGTGTGTGGGTTTGGGATTTTTTACAAATTCAGCATATAATTCTCAAGATTTAGTCCTTGCCTGTGTATTTTATTGCTGATGCACCACCTACTGGTAAATCAATGAATAAATGACCTCTCAGATTTAACAGACCTTCTGTCTAGTCCAGCATGGTCTAATAGAACTTTCTACAATGACAGAGGTGTTGTACATCTCTGCTGTTCCATGTGTATGTGGCACTTGAGCACTTGAAATATGGCTAATGCTCCTAAAGGAACTTGTTTTGAAATTTGATTTAGTTTTAGACAATTCAAATTTAAACTTAAATAGACATGTGAGGGGGAGTGCCTAGGTGGCTCCTTTGGTTAAGTGTTCAGCTCTTGATTTGAGTTTTGGTCATGATCTCAGGGTCATGTGGAGCCTGCTTAAGATTCTCTCTCCTCTCTCTGCCCCTCCCCTTCCCTCTCTAAAAAAATAAGTAAAGTAAAAATAAAAATTAATAGGCATGTGGCTAGTGCCTACCATATTGGACGGCACAACTCCAGTCTTTAACAGAGAAAAAAAGAATAGCCAAAATATCAAGAGCAGAAGTCAGGAAACTTATTGCAGCTGCCATGTAGGTTAACCACTATCATAATTCATTGGCATTATTGCCATTCAGGAATTATTCTGCTTTGGAAAAGTTGTAGCCAGTTCTTCATATTTCCATTGATGAAATATCATTTGGAAATATGCATTTGATTCTAAATCTTTGGGATTTCAGTGGCCTTTGCCTCTTTCTCCAGCCAGTTGATCTCTGTTTTTGTTGTTTTTGTTTTGTTGATTGGTTGGCTTTTAGTTTTCATCCTTTGCTCTTTGGAAGAAATCCCTGGCCATTTTTATGTGAGCTTTCTAGTAGGCATGGAAAAGCTTTAAAAATGTTAAAATGTATTCCATTAACATTTCCACTCATTGAAAATTAAGGAGAGTGAAATGAATAAACACATCTGCCTATTGTAAATCATTCTTAGTGGAATTCTGTTAATCTCTTTGAGCAAGCTTCATGTTTAAACGTTGGTTACCACCAGAACTCACTGGACTTACCTCCCTAATCAGAAACGGAAGTAGTGCATTTTCAATGCTTTGGTATGTTTTACATACACTGATTGAGCTAAATCACTAGGTACACATCCTTTGAGATAGGATAGGCTACTAATTACGATTCTCAGCAGGCTCAATGATAGTCATTATGTAACTTTGTGAAGTTAGCTTTTTCTACAGTAAACACAGATATTTAGAAGAGTCAGAGATCCTGTAAAGTATGTTTTACAGTCTGAACAATTCAATAGAAATTATGTTTGGTAATTAAAGACTAATTACTTCCTAATTTCTCGTGTAGCATTGCTTGATGTCAGAGCATTCAACATGTTATCCACAATGAAAAAAATAAGTATTGGGAACAGTTGCAAATTTGTTCTTTTTTGTTTTCAAAAATATGAACCGATTATGTGGTTTGGCTGAATATAGGTTTTTAACTATCCCCAAAACAGGGCTACTTACTTAGATTTTATTGTAAGAACTGAAGTGAAAAAAAGAAACTTAATACTAAAAACTGCTTCATAGAGTATCTTCTCATCAGGGTCTTAGTTCCTCATTATACAAAATTATCACTAGGAACATTTAGATCTTCCATCACAGGGATCAATTGACAGCCCTGAAATACTTTTTTTCCCCCCAAAATGTAATTCAATGCCTTTTTAAAACAACAACAATTGACAATTGGTAGCTCCACTAGGTAACTTTTGGACACATACCCTTTTGGGAAAAGCTAAGAAAAGCTTCTAAAACATTATAAACCTATATCTTTTGAACACTGAAAGTTACTGAGCTAAAAATCCTTTCTTGTCTAATTCTGTTAATCTAACTGCTTTCTGGGGTAGTGAGAGCACTAGACCAGGAGTACGGTACATGGGATCTATTTTAAGGAATCATGACTGGCCTCTTTCTCTCTTTGACTCCTTGTGCTCCGTCTCCTTGGGCCACACAAACACAGTGTGTCAGTTTTTAAAATTGAATTTCCAATGTCCTTTTTATGAACGGACATATTAGGACACATTTTCTACGGGCTGTTGCTAGAATCAGTGGATGTTTGGGAATATTGATTGGGATCGGTGTGAATGAGCTAATGTGAAATTTAGGGTTCAGATGAAACTATAGGTATAGTGATATGTTTAGTCCTATGGCCTCCCACTCTGCCTATGCATGCTTAGTTCAGTTCTTCCCTGTTTCTCAAATCGCTCCCATTCTTCAGTGGTAACACCCTCATCCATCTCGAATGTCACATGCCTAAACTATTAAAATTCTCTTTTTATGGGCTTCCTTCCTTTCAGTTTTGTTCCCTCATTTTAATCCATAGTATAAGCGGGCAAATATTCCCTAAATATTGCTTTAAATGCCTGTGCATTCAGAACCTTTGTGTTCTTTCCTAATTACCCCAGAATAAAATTTACAGACCTTAGCCCTTCACAAACTGATTCCTCCATAATACTTTTAACACTTTATCTCCAACCTTTATCCCTCATAGTACTGTATGGTGAAAAAAAGAATATTTCCTTTCAATATATGGATACCATTTAAGGGAATCAGATATTCCTATGTCTCTTCCTTTATTCTTATTTCTTTAATATGTGTAACTAAATATTTGAACTTGTTATTAAGGCTTCATCTCTAAGTATGAATTGAAAGTAGAGGAACTTTCAGATTTATTATTTCCTACCATAAAATATTCTGATATTAAATATGATATTAAATATCATAAATATTTCATGATATTTATCATAAAGTATTACTGCCAAATTTTAGATGTCAAAGTAGTATTCAGCAGATAATTTTTAGTGTTTGTGTATGAGTTTTTAATTTTCTTGGTATTGAATTTTTCAAAAGGATGACTAGGTACTTCTCTTGTCTCATCTTCAGTTTCCAGAACTGATTTTCTGGTGGCCACTGAAGGTTTCCTCGGCCAGACTCCATGTCCATTATACTTTCATTGGATTCCTGTTTTGTTCTGATTTGGTCCTAGCCTCTGCTCCATTACTTCTCTCTTTCCATTGTTAGCCCAGTTCCACGTCCCATTGTTTGAGTCACAGAGGCATCCCAACTACTTTCAAATTCTATCATTCTCATTCTGGTTCTATGACCTAGCTCACAGAGCTGTTCTGACTTTAATGTTTCCTATCTAAATACTACCTATGATGAGAATGTTCTCTCATAAACTACCTTCTTTCTCCCATCCAAGTACTAACACGGCCTGACCTGCTTAGCTTCTGAGATCAAATGAGATCAAGTGTGTTCAGGGTGGTCTGGCCATAGACTAAATCACCTTCTTTCTAAATATTGGTTGGTATCTTTGTTCTGGTTTCTGTAGAACTTTTTTTTTTTTTAAATGCTACACAGTTTTGCACTTAATATCAATTCCATGTGTAGTTTTTCCTCTGGTATTATTATTGAGGTACTTCTTGACTTCCCCCTTTTATCCAGAGTGCCTTGCACAAAGGGAAAATCACAATTGTACCCAATAGGTATGTGTTCCTTAATTGCTGAATGGACCTCAAAGTAATAGTAAAACTGTAGGAAAGATTTGGGTCACTAACCTTACGTTGCATGTTTCCATGTTAACTATAATGGCTTATTTGGGTCACATCAACAATTTTATTTATTTTTGAGAGAGAGAGAGAGAGAGAGAGAGAGAGCATGCTGTAAGCAGGGTGGGGAAGGGGCAGAAGAAGAGGGAGAGAAAGAATCCTAAGCAGGCTCCATGCTCTGCACTGAGCTTGATGTGGGGCTTGATCCCAGGCCCCTGAGATCATGACCTGAGCCGAAATCAAGAATTGGATACTTACCACCCAGATGCCCCAACAATTTTAGACTTCATTATATAAGTACTTTCTTTTGCAGTTACAGTACCTGCCAGCATATTACTTCTTACATTTAAAACCATCTTTTATAACAATCTGATAATTATCATATGAAAAATCTATAATTTTTTTCAGTATTGTTTAGTTTACCCTAATTAAGAATTATATCATGAGTGAATTTGGTAAAATTTTTTGAAACAGGCTAAAACAATATATCAATTTTAAGGTGACAGTGGCTGATAAATTTCCTGATTCTTGTACTGGCCAGGCTTAGGGTTTGAAGATAGGATACATGGGGTGGAATTTATTACACAGTATGAGTTTAAAGTTTTTTTAAAATATATTATCTTTCTGTTTATCTGGAGACAAGGAAAAAATCTCTTGATTGTATTAGCTCCTCCTCCTTTATGAGAAGGCCTTTTAAAGCTGAAGATGAATATGAAAGTCCTGGTTAAATATTTTAACATAGTCCATGTATAACTGACATTTCCTCTGCAATTGCATCCTGCCACATGGAAATCAAAGGGCCAGACAAGGTTTCCATTTCATTACTATGTTATGTCTATATGAACCTTAGAAATACTAATTTGTTTTCTGTATCAGGAAAGGGTGGATATCTGTCACTAATTAGTTCACATCACCAGGGAGGGTACTGCAGTAAAAAAGGAAATATTTTTCAAGATGATTGATGAAGTTAAGTCCCTAATGACCAGAATTACTTCACTAAGTATGAAATTGATATTATCATAACCATATGCTCATTACATCATCACAACTACTTTTTAACAAGTGCCAGGTGACATTGGTATTAGCATGTTTTTTTTTAATCAGTCAAATATGGAAAAACTAAATTTATCTATTTTTATTGAAATTTCTAATAAATTTTGAGTATCTGGAAACATCTCAAATTTCAGAAGACTCAAATCAGATTTATTTAGTATTATTTGTTAGTAGGTTGTATAATCTAAATATGCAAGTATAAGAATGGTGATCAAGTTTCATTTGTAAATGCCTAGATAATACATATATCGCTAATCTGCCCTACCCTGTGAGTTATCATATCTATTAAGGTATAGGCCAGACACCATGGAATATTTAACTACTTTAGGGCTTATTAAGTGCTTTTTCTGTAAAATGGCCATGATAATTCATAGAGTTATTGTGGGAAATATATGATAGACCTAGAGTTAGATACCTAGCATATAACAAGCACTTACTAATTTTATCCACCTTCCTATTTCAAGAACTGACTACCATAAAGAGATTTAGTCCCTAATTATATGTAATTTGGTTTTGTATACAATGTTCTGTGAATTCTTTGATGTTATAAAGTGTCTGAAAATTGTAGATCCTCAAATAAATGTTGGTTATGTGAAAAGCTAAAAACACAAAGGAATTTGCCCAAGTACTCTAAATGAACCAGTGGTAAAAAAAAAAAAAAAAAAAAAAAAAAATTGTTGCTTAGGTAATTCAAAGCATTACAATCATCTGATTCATTTATTGATAATTAAATCATTCTGAAGAGAAAGTCCTTTAGGTCTTTTTGAGAATGTCCTACCAGGGATATAATAGCAACCACTCAGACCCAGCTGACCACTAACAGGAAATATGCCTTGTGAGTATTGAAGATGATATTGAAGATTTGTAAGAGTTAGGCAAGATTTTATCTTCTACAGTCTTTGTAGACAGAGGAATAGCTGTTTTCATGGCCACTTAAAATTCATTTTGCCAGCCTGACCACTCAGAGTGTGTTAAGACACCTCAGTTTTGGGGCACCTGGGTGGCTCAGTGGTTAAGCCTCTGCCTTCAGCTCAGGTCATGATCCCAGGGTCCTGGGATCGAGCCCCACATCGGGCTCCCTGCTCGGTGGGAAGCCTGCTTCTCCCTCTCTCACTCCCGCTGCTTGTGTTCCCTCTCTAGCTGTGTTTCTCTCTGTCAAATACATAAAATCTTAAAAAAAAGAGACACCTCAGTTTTAACGCAGTGTTTATTTTTTATTTTTTATTTCATAATCTCTATGTAAGTCTTTAAATCATGGGTGAGAAATTATAAAAACTCATTTTCTTTTTGTTATGATTAAAATATAAAGAATGAATTAATGCATTAAAACTAATGGAGTGCCATGTTTCCATTGCTTTGGCTAATGAAAAGCAACTTGTTATTTATGATAATGATGATGGTTGGTGATGGTGGGTGATAATAATGGTGATGGTCATTGTGGTGAAATGAGATTAAAAACCAACTAAGAATGGATTACTTCTCCCCAAATCCTAAAATTTGACTCTAGGTTTTAATGGAATGAACTAAGGTTTTTAAACTTCTTCTTGCTCCGTTAAAACCTCTTTATCAAAACAAGAGAAGCTTTTTTCTGGGAAATTAAAAAATTTAACCATTGAGTTAATTATAGTGAGGTCTATTGCCTCCTTATTTAACCTAATCAAGTGAAGCCCGAATCATTCTGACCATCTTTATTCAGCTGTTATTTGGCAGAAATCTAATTTTGCTTTCATATTTGTTCATGTCCTTTCTGATTTTCTTCTTATCAGCAGAAATATTCTTTCTAGAACAATGGCAGATTTCTCACCTTTGTGAGATGATGTCATCCCATCTGTGTGTATGCACACAGACTGATTTCATGTCCCTGAGCAGCACTCTATATCCAGGCTTCATTTGAGAAATAATTCTTAGCTCTTTGTATCCTGGTTAGAGTAACTGACATTTATTTTAAATTGATACATAAATACGATGCCTGCCAATGGAATTCTTGCTAGGTAAGATGCCAGGCCAGTTCTGTAAGACTTCATTGGAAGGCACCATGTTTAGACAAAAATGCCAAGAAGTGCTGAATCTTCACAGCAATCCTGGGTTAAAATGAGCTAGACATAAGAAACATTTTATTTTTGGAAAGTGAGACTGAATAAGAGTGGGTATTCAATAAATTCCAAAGAGAAAAAGTGTCCCTTTTTTCCTCATCCCCTGAAGATTATCTGCACCACTCCCACAGCGTGTATAGTGCTCTGGCATTTCAGAATTGATGGACTCCAGATGTATTCACAATTTGAACTTGTTGGCCATGGCCAGTCTGCCCTTGACCTCTGCATTTCTGTAGCCCTATGTTCACCAAGAAGAATCCATGAAATAATGAGACTATCAACCAAGTCAGCAGGCAGGAAAAAACCCCTTTAAACATTAACTTCAAAGACAATCATAATTTGAAAAACACAATGTAAACAGGAAAAAAGGGGAGGTGATTGTAAGCTGCTAGCAATTAGGCACTAATTAGTTGTGTTTCGTTGTGTAGCTGCCTGGTCCAACAGTACCACTTGTATCTCCTTCAAATGTATCAGGATTCCTCAGACTAATTTTTCTTAGTTAAATTAAGCCACAATTTGGGAACTAGCATAGTAAATATATCGTAAATATATATAGCTCTAATTAACTGAATTTCTGGATTTTACTTCTACTAAAACCCAGTTAGAAGGAAAGTTGACACTCTATCTGTTTGGCTCATCATTATAGCCCTACAGCTTAATACTGAGTCTGGAACATCATAATTGTGCAAGAATCACATTATTTTTAAAGTTTTTTTTTTTTAATATTTTATTTATTTATTTGACAGAGAGAGAGATCACAAGGCAGAGAGGCAGAGAGAGAGGAGGAAGCAGGCTCCCTGCCGAGCAGAGAGCCCGATACGGGCCTCGATCCCAGGACCCTGAGATCATGACCTGAGCTGAAGGCAGAGGCCTTAACCCACTGAGCCACCCAGGCGCCCAAGAATCACATTATTAAATTTATTTTTGTTAATACTTATAACATCTATTTCAAGCACTGTAGAAGTAAATTTTTTTTCACTTATCTTTTTGAGTAGGGAATATTCAC
The DNA here is from genome assembly GCA_004023965.1 of Spilogale gracilis. Lineage (NCBI taxonomy): Eukaryota > Metazoa > Chordata > Mammalia > Carnivora > Mephitidae > Spilogale > Spilogale gracilis. Next base: position 114,458 of record PITA01001858.1, on the reverse strand, counting down.
ACTAAGAAAATTATGGCACTTTGAAAATTAATTCTTACTCTGTAATAATCTAAATGTAAAATGTGAAATTGATAAGACCAGATCTATCAACACCCCAGTTACCCCAGGGAATTTTTGTATCCTTTTTGACATAACTTCCAGATTTAATATTTCATTTTCAAAAGTCTATTTTTTACCATAGAAGTGGAATGCATGCAATAGGAACTTTTAATAATTGATATTTCCTGTGAAGTTCTGTCCCGTGAATCCCTGGGCTGAGACAAGGCAAGACCTTAAGTGGTGTCAGGCATAAAAATTCTTATAGACAAGTTACAGTTTAGGAATGGACTGTATTCCATCAATAGTTTTAAGTGTCAATTATTTACAAGTCACTGTATAACATGTAAGGGATGTTAAGTACTGTAGGAAGTAATGGAATATGGAATAATATGAAAGACATAGTCTTTACCTCAACAAATTTATAATCTAATAAAGAAAGAAAGAAAGAAAAAACAGTTCAAACAAAGTAGGCAGCAGTCAGGTCAAGTTGTGGCTCCAAATCTATGTTCACTATATAGAAAGATGCAAAAGGCCCTATCTAGGGACTTTTCTGGAAAATAGGTTTATATCAAAGTTCCAGCTTAGCAGACAGAAACCAATGGTCAGTTGGTGGGAGCAAAGTAGGACGGGGTCACCTGGTAACCAGTGGAGCACAGAAACATGACATTGGGATCAAATTCATTTTACTTTCAAAGGGGAGTTATTTTCCCTGCTTTAAAATTCCTTTGGATCCAAAGAAAACCAAAGCTCGTGGCATCACAATTCTGGACTGCAAGCTCTATTGCAAAGCTGTAATCATTAAGACAGCATGGTAGTGGCACAGAAACAGGTACATAGATCAATGGAACAGAATAGAGAACCCAGAGATAGATCCTCAACTCTATGGTCAACTAATCTTTGACAGGAAAGGATGCAGGAAAGAATATCCAATGGAAAAAAGCCAGTCTCTTCAACAAATGGTATTGGGAAAATTGGACAGCCACATGCAGAAGAATGAAACTGGACCATCTTCTTACACCATACACAAACATAGTCTCAAAATGGATGAAAGCCCTAAATGTGAGACAGGAATCTGTCAAAATCCTAGAGGAGAACACAGGCAGAAACCTCTATGATCTTGGCTATAGCAAATTCTTGCTTCATGAGTCCAAAGGCAAGAGAAACAAAGGCAAAAATGAACTATTGGGGTTTCATCAAGCTAAAAAGCTTTTGCACAGCAAAGGAGATAGTTGACAAAATCAAAAGACAATCAACAGAATGGGAGAAGATATTTGCAAGTGTCTTATCAGATAAAGGGCTAGTATCCAAAATCTATAAAGAACTTATCAAACTCAGCACCCAAAGAACAAATAATCCAATCAAGAAATGGGCAGAAGGCATAATACAGACATTTCTTCAAAGACACAAATGGCCAACAGACACATGAAAAATGCTCCATATCACTTGGCATCAGGGAAATACAAATCAAAACCACAATCTGATACTATCTCACACTGGTAAGAATGCCTTGTCGTCGCTTTCATTCACATTCACAGGTACCTCCACCAAAGTTTTCCAGTGGCTTGGGCATGGTGGGAGGGGCACTGTCCCTGACATGCCTAAAATTAACAAGTCAGGAAATGACAGATGTTGGTGTAGATCTGGAGAAAGGGGAACCCTCCTACACTGTTGGTGGGAATGCAAGCTGATGAAGCCACTCTGGAGAACAGTATGGAGGTTCCTCAAAAGTTGAAAATAGAACTATCCTATGACCCAGCAATTAATTGCACTAGTAGGTATTTACCCCTAAAGATACACATGTAGTGATTGGAAAGGGCACCTGCACCCCAACGTTGATAGCAGCAATGTCCACAATAGCCAAAGTGTAGAAAGAGCCTAGATGTCCGTCAGTCAATAGATAAAGAAGATGATGTATGTATGTGTACACACACACACGCTGGAATATTACTCAGTCATCAAAAATTGAAATCTTGCCATTTGCGGTGAAGTGGATAGAACTAGAGAGTGTGATGCTAAGTGAAATAAGTCAATCAGGGAAAGATAATTATATGCTACCACTCATATGTGGAATTTAAGAAATAAATAGGAGCATAGGGGAAGGGAAGGAAAAATAAGACAAAATCAGAGAGAAAGGCGAACCGTAAGAGACTCTTAATCATAGGACAGAAACTGAGGGTTGTTGGAGAGGATTGGGGTGGGGGATGGGGTAACTGGATGATGGACATTAAGGAGGGAATGGGATGTAATGAACACTGGGTGTTATATAAGACTGATGAATCGCTGAACTCTACTTCTGCAACTAATAATACATGCTGTGTAATTGAATTTAAAAATAAATAAAAATGAAGTGCTAAAAAAAAATAAATAAAATTTGTTTGGTTCCTTCCCTGTACTGATTGGTCTATATCCCTGATGAGGGTTATCTAAAGAGCTCTTTCTGGGCCAGAGTTGAAGGAGGGGGTTTAAGGCCAGCACTGTTGGGTTTACCAGGGCACTGATACAGATATGTGGTCCCAGTGCTGCTGTAGCCATAGAGCTCTTGCTGTGACTGACCACTGTGTTGCTGCTCATACAGCTGAGCTGCATGGCCAAGTCCAAAGCCAGGATCACCTTGTACTGAGTGCTCTGTTTCACAGTCTGCACTAAGACTTATTGCAGCAATATGAATATTGTCAATATGAATGTTATCAATATGAATATTGTCAGTTGGTTTGTTCAGTTCTTCAAGTACATATAGGGCCTTCACTTTGAAACAAAAGACCACCAGAAGCTGGAAGTGAACCATCCTTGGTTCATCATTTCTAACCACCAGAGTGTCTTGAATGTGATGGGCCTCTTGGAGGCCCTCTGCAAGTGTTGTGTGTAGATCACCAAGCAGAAGTTCCTTCATGGGACGTATAGACCAATCATGTGTCTCAGGGACATTTTTATCAACTGGCAGTGCTCCAGGACAAACAGTGACTGTGATGGCTGTCATGGGCCAGCACATGATCAGAACCTCACAATGTGGATCTACTCTGAGGATATGCAGAAGGACAATTGGGACCTGCTACCTTTCAAAGAAAGATGCCTTTTACCTGGAAATTCAGGTCTAGGTACCCATGATTTCTGTGGTGTACCCCACCTTCTTCTCTTTCTATGACCCCAGAAGGGAGTTCTTCCTGTCAGGAACATTCAAGGTGAAAATGCTGGATGCCATCCCCACCAGGGGCCTCACCATGACTTACATCCCCAGGTTATAAGGAACAACACCTTTCACATGTCCAAGACACCCCAGGAGAATGGAGTAACTGCAAGGCCAATTAGTAACTAAGGCCATAAGGCAGAGCAGGACTGGGGGGCTGGATGATTGGGAGGCAGGACCTGGCTAGAGAATGGACAGGAACCTCCTTCCCCCATTCCCCTGCTGCAGCTGCCAAATATCACTGTGTCTTGCTCCTGTAGCTCCCCTGGCTTTCATTCAGTCCCCTTCTGGCACTGGCCTTGGATTTAGTCCCCTGAAGGAGAAGAATTAGCCAGACCCTTCCCAAGGGCAGTGCCTCATCCACTTTCGTGCATCCAGGTTCTGGAAGTAGGAGTAGGCCTGGGGCTGAGAGGGGCTGAGAGGGCTGGCCTGAGCTGCAGGGTCTCAGGACAAAAGGCCAGAAGTAAGGCCCTCTATTCTGTCCCTGTGGGGTAGAGGCAGGCTCCCAGGTCCCAGGCACAGCATGCATCAGGCTCTCAAGGAAAGGAGGGGCTCTGGAGGGACCAGGTCTCCCAGTCTTGTGCAACCTGGGCCATAAGGAGCCAGAGAGCAGAGTCTGCAACTCCTGTCAGCTTTGGGGAAGAAATCTGAGCCCTACTGCAACTTGGTTGTTACTTTTTATAAACAAACTCTTGGAAGTACAAAATAAAATAAAAATAATGATGTGGTGAGAAGCCTACAAATCTGCTAGCACAGAAAGTTTCTAACATCAAGGTAAATTGCCATTTCATTATATATGTTTCTTCCTATTTGCAGAAGCACCCAAAGTCACTGTGATGCCCAAGAATCAGTCGTTCACAGGAGGATCTGAGGTCTCCATCAGGTGTTCTGCAACAGGTTATCCCAAACCAAAGATCACCTGGACCATTAATGATATGTTTATCATGGGTTCACACAGGTACTGGGTTTGTATCATGTTCTTTGTTTTTACTGAATGAAGTGTTGATGAAAAACCAATCAGAAGTTGGATGAAACTAATGTGACTAAATCCCTAAGATTAAGGGAGTTTTGACCAAAATCCACAGCTTTTTATTTTCTAAATAAGCTAGGAAATAGCCATAAAATAATAAACGATGAACTGACAGAGCTTGATGTTCTTCAGTCTTGAATTTAATAGTTGAGCCTAAGAGCTTCACAACATTTTTGACCATAACACTTGGTTTACCTTTAATAATTGAAATGAGTATAGTAAACTTTCTGTGGGGCCAAGTAAGGTGTAGTTTTCACTATGGTTCTGGGATTTAACAGGAGAAAGGCAGAAGACAGAACAGTAGCTCTACTTAAAATATGTGCAGACATTCTTTGCAATCCCTATTCACTTTTGCCATTCTACATTGAGATGTATTTTATATGCTGAATGACTTCAAAAGGCAATGAATCCTCTCATGCACAAAGAGTATGATGAGCATGTATAACACAAATAAGGAAGTTTCCAGCTATTGCACTTTGTTGCTCTAGGTTTTGAGGAGGATGAGGGCTTAGGTATAAGCCAGATTCTATTCCTAGCCTCACCACTGACTTGCTGTGTGACAGGAGGTATTGTATTTCTCAGGTTTGCAATTTGAGGAACCATTTAGCATAACAGTTCACAGCGTGTGATTACCGGGTGCAAATTCCACTTCTTCCATTTACTAACTGTGTTTGGGCAAGTTATATAATCCCTTTGCTCATCCATACAACAGAGATAATAGTAGTATCTAATTCAACTGGGTTGTTATGAGGATTTAAAACATTTTTAAAGCTTCTGGAGCAGTTCCTGACACAGCAAGTACCGGATACATTGGGATCTGTCGTTGTTGTTGTTGTTACTACTACTACTACTACTACTACTACTACTACCACCACAACTACATTTCTGTTTCTAAAATGACAACACTAATAATTTCTACAATCAGCACCAAAAATATAAGTCTAAAATATTTGAAGATATTTATAAGGAAAATACTATTATTAGGGTATTTTCAGTTTTATTTTCTTTTCGTCCATAGGTATAGGATGACCTCAGAAGGTACCTTAATTATCAAAAATGCAGTTCCCAAAGATGCAGGGATCTATGGTTGCCTGGCAAGTAATTCAGCTGGAACAGACAAACAGACTTCTACCCTCAGATACATTGGCAAGTATAATCAGTTTAAAAGGCAATGAAAATAGGATGAGTATCATATCAAGCAATTTAATATGAAATTAAATATTAACTTAATATTTTTATATTTAATATTTAATTTTCAATATTAATCTGAAAATTAATATTAGGAATGAGTTTTTCCCAGTCTTATAATTTATTATTCCTTTCACCCATTGATTAAAGGAAATACTGTAACTAATTTAAGTTAAAAGTTCAGGGAGTAGATAGCTTCATTAGTCAACAGAAGTCCAGGAGGCTTACAGATTGTGGTAGAGTCCCAGACAGTCCTCAGAGTTCTATCTTTCAGTGGTTTTTCTATTGTTTGCAATATTTTGCTTACGTATTAATAAATTTTTTATCCTTTCTCGTTTACCTCAACTTCCATTTTATATTTTCCCGCTTATTTTCAGAACTTTATAATATTTCTATTATGATGTCACTTATCCTATCTACATATTATTTTCACTTTTTAGCTTTAGTTTTTCCCTCCAAACCTAAACATTTATTGAAGATGCATTTCATGATGATTATTCTGTAATATTCCATATATGATTATAATATATTCTAAATGTGATCATAATCTAATATATTTTAATTTAATCATATATCTAATATAATAGAATATTTCTTTTAATTTGTTTTTTTTAAACAAATAAAGGACAAGGACATTGCATGCTCAGTGTTAGTTTGTAAATTGTGAATAATTAATGGCTAGCAATCCACCCTGCGATTCATAGTAAGGTAGTGAAACTGGCAGTGGAAGAGAGGAAGAAAGCTTAAAATGAAAATTGAGAATTGTAGTAGGTGTGTACCTATGAGGCAGGTAGCAAAAGTGTCATAAATATTGAATCTGAAAGCCTAGAAAGAAGTGGTCTCATTGACAGAAATGAAGAGGGCACATGGCAAATAAGTTTGTTAGATTAGAGAGGAAATACGCAGTGGGAATGCAGAAAGGGTGGAAACAGACTCTGAATTGTAGAAATGAATTTTGGTTCATTCACGAGCCAAAATAGTTGACCCATTTATTTACCCAGAGTATCTAACCATGCTAAAGATTGTGGAATATAAAATCAAAAATTTATGTTATGAAGTCCTTACTTTTTGAGAGCTTGCATAAGGGGAGTGGCTATACATAAAGAAATATAAGACAGTGGACGGACAAGTACTATAGTGAGGTGTTGGCAGAGAGGAAGATTAATTCTGACTGGGGAATTTGTAAAGATTTCTCAAAGGAGACAGGATTTGACCTCAGTCTGGAGGAATGAATGGGATTCTTAAGAGCTGGGGCAAGGGGCATTTTAGGCAGAGGAAACCACTTTTGCAAAAGCAGGAACCTAGGAGAGAGTAGGGGCTGTGCGAGACTACCCGTGTAGCTACGTACCTTGTGATAATAAGGGAAATGTTACCAAGGGTAAGTTAAAAAATAAAGCTCTGTGCCAGTTTACAATTTTTGAAAGCCACACTAGAGAATTATGAAATAAAATCACCAAAGGATTTCTAGCAGATTAACATGATCTTTGAGAAGTTAACTCTTAGCTCTGTTTAAAACTACTTCAATTAAAATTAGAAAGTCCTAACATGTCCAGTTCAGACAAAAATATGTGAGTGAATGAAAGCATTAAGGAAGAGAGGAAAGAAACTTAGAGAATGTTTGTATTTAACATCAAAGGGAAAAAGAGAATGGAGATTCTACTTTCTTAGATAACACTTTTAGCATTAGACTGAAACTCTCTCTGTAGTTAAACCTGAATATCCTTAAAATCATGTAGAAAATGTTACAACAAATTCACCTGTAATTATATTATCCTCAAGCCTTAATCTAGCTAGTCTCACCATCATAGCTCCTTTGATATTTTTGTTACTAACAGTCTTCTCTCTGTTCCTTTACTATTACTTGTTATTTCTATAAGATGTGTTCATATTTCTAAGATTTTTCTTTCTTTATTTTCACCTTTTTTTCATAAAGACCTTTCAGTTAACTTCCTAAATTTTTTGGATTCTTTTATTAGAATTATTTTGCCTAATATATATATTTGACCTTAATAAATGATTTTTCGTCACACACATCTATGTACACTTGCATTATAAGCGTCCTTTTCTGTTTATAAACACTGAAATAGCTACAAGCATGTAAATACTGGTGAATGTTGTTAAACTGGTTCATTTAGTGTAATTATAAACAAGGTACATTTCACATTGGGCCAGACATTAACTATTTGCTTGTTTGTTTTTTTTAGAAGCCCCGAAGTTGATCGTAGTTCAGAGTGAGCTCTTGGTTGCTCTTGGGGATACAACAGTTATGGAATGTAAACCCTCTGGAATTCCTCCGCCTCAAGTGAAATGGTTCAAAGGTACATTTCTTAAGTATGTTCATGTCTGGTTCACTTAGTTTTGTTTTCTCTTTTAAAACGATGATTTGTTAAAATTTTGTTTTGCTGTGTGACTTAGCAGCCCCATAAAATGTGTTTATGATCTCGCTAGAGACAATAGTTCAAAATTCTGAACTCTAAATTTCAGGATTTGACATCTGGTGTGGATTATAGGACCGTGAAAATCAAAGCAGGAAAAGTTCGCCTTTGCTAATCCAGCTGAACATTCTCTTTGTTAGTTTAAGATTGTTTCCTGTAGAAAATTGTCCAAGACTGCTCTGTTAATGTTTAAAATGACTTTCCTCATCTTGGTTCACTTTTCTTAGAGATAATGGCTGTCACTATTAGGAAGTTTTCTAGATTTCCAAGGACACTTTCTATAAAGTCCTCAAAAAAGACATAACATTAAAACTTACAGGTAAATGAAACACAAATGTTGTGCAGTTGGCTTCATCATGCATGGTAGATCCTTGTATCAATCATGGATATTGCCTGCCTGCATTTGTAACATAAAGATTATTATGCCTTTGTGATTCTATAATAAAATAACGGTAATTACTGTGCTATTTGTCTTAGTGAGAATACATGTGGGTCCTGGTCCAGGCTCAGGTATCTGTGTAAAACATCCCACTTCTGTTTTTTTCTCAGTTCTTCTAATCTATGAGCAAAAAAAATTCCCCTAAACACTCTACAAGGGAGGTTGCTAGGATTATCAGATGCTGTTTGCAAAATACTTTTTAATCTTCAGATGAAAAATGCTAACCAGTACAAAGAGCTATTGTTATGATTCTGTTTGTTAAATCACAGACATCCCCATAGCAACGGGTTGATGTCATAATCACAAAATTATGAATTCACCTCGGGTTCAAATTCTTGGGGAACATGAGGTGAAAAAGAAAGGCTTTATGTAGAAAACAAACACTTTTAAATAATACAAATCAAAAACAGGAAAACTAGGAGATAATGCCATTTTCATGGTTTTCTATGGTGAATGATTTTGATCCTCATGTCTTCTGTGATAAGAAAAGCATTTCTAGATTTGCTTCTTAATTAGGTTTATTTCAAGCAACATAAACTAATTTACTTATTTAAAATATTTAAATCTTTGAATTACACATAAGATCATCCATGTCAAACTCACATCATAATTAAATCCAGAAAAAATGTATTATAGATGCAGTATTTCTTTTTTTAAAAAATCAATAGTTTATATTAAAAATAAAAATTAAGAAAAGTAATGTAACCTGCTGATTTCTCTGCCCATAGATAGCAGAGTCACACAGAAAGTCTTTTATTTTCTGAGACCGGGGCTACTTTTCTGAATTAAATGTAGTCTTCATGTTGGCCTGGGTCCCATAAATGGCTTAGAAGGTAAGGAGGAGTTAAGGAGCCATGTCGTCACTGTATTGAAAATTCTAGATTTGACTACCTATTAGTTCTTTCAAACATAGATATTGCAGTTCAACAAGCCCAGTATATAATATCCCATTTCTCTGTCCAAGTTATGAAGCAACAGATCTAGAATGTGGGCATTAAACACCAACAGACCATATTGGAGGACATTCTCCAATGTTCATCAATAATATGCAGAGTAGTCATAAACCCCTCATTCAGGCCAACCTACTGCCCTACTTATCCCAAGCAAGCAACTTATTGCGTATGTAGAGTTTGGATCGTCCTGAACAAAACTAGAGGATAATCTCTTCTACATGCAGATTGGCTCCAGAAAGAAAGGGGGCAGAAACAGCTGGGTTTTCCTTTTCCACCTCTACTGGAGATGAGACAATAGGAAGGTTGTGAAAATTCTACCTATGGAAACCAATGGGTGAAGAAGAAACCTCACCTTAACCAGAAGAATAGCTTTTTCCTCATACCCTTTTTTGGGGCAATTCTGATTGAATGAAGAAGGTGGGGACTGATTGTAAGAACACATGGAATCTAACTTTTTAACAAATGTTTAAGTGTACAGTACAGTATTGTTAACTATGGGCACTTTGTTACACAGCAGATCTCTAGAACTCACTTACTTTGTACAATTTAAACAACAGTTCCTCATTTCCTTTGCTTCAAACCACAGGCAACCACCATCCATTAATAAATTGTATTCCATTCAGACCATCGGAGAAAAGGAATTCCATAAGTAGAAATACCCATAAAAATTTTGGATTTTTGATTTTTAGAAATAAGCAATATACGGTGGGTTCAAAAAAGAATCGGGGACACTATTAAAATGTTGTATAGAGGATATTTCTGGCAACATAAGAAATTGGATTCTTAAATTTAGATTGGTGTTTCTTAAGGTATAGTCAGGAATCCTTGGGGTCTCCCCATAATTCTTTTCAGGAAATCCAGGAGATCAAAATTATTTTCCTAATTATACTAAGACAATCACATTCATTGTCTTGTGAGTATATAGTGGAGTTTTTGGAGGCTACATAATGCAAATGCAGAGATGAGCACTCATCTGTCTTCTATTAAGCTAGACATTCTAGAAATTTACAAAAATGTGAAATGCCACTCTTCTCACTAAATTTCTCTTTTGTTTTTGGAAATATTATTTTCCCATAAAATATGTTCATTGTGTAAAAATGTCATGAGTTTGTTATAATAGAATAGATGCATACATTTAAAATCTTTTCAGTGTCATTTCTAAAATGCTAAATACAAATAAATATAGTTCGTAGAAACAAAACCTCATGGAAGTCCCCAGTAATTTCTAAGAGTATAAAAGGGTCTTGAGACCCCCCCTGATTACCAGCAGCTATTTGAAAAGATCTCATGCAAGGGATAATGATCTCTATGTTTGTTCATCTTACATCCACAGAGACCAGAACTGAATTTAAACTGCAGCATAAATGGAACCCTCTTCAGTGGTAATGACTGTTAAATCCTAGATTGTCAGGAAAGTTTGTATATTTTACTATTTATACCATTCTTTTAATCTCATCTGATATTTAATTTTTCAGTGGAAATGAAGAAAGGAGAGATTATCAAAATGTGATCAGAGTGCAAACTTGACTAAACCAGTGTTTTCCAATTTATATTTTGTTCCATTGCTGCTGTTCTTTAGATATTTTTATTTTGAAAAAAGCTGCTAGCTAAAAGGTCTTGATTTTATCCTCTTGTGTTCTTTGACATAACAGAAGAAATAGGAGAAAAGTAAATTCCAAAATTCTAAATGCATTTTAGTCCAAACATTCTAATACTTGGTGAACAGCTAGCTCACATCGCATTCTCCCTTAGTGGGAGGAAAGTTTATGTCAACATCATCTGCTTTTATTTATGAAAATTTCCCAGAGGCACATAGGCATAGCTTTTGTTGCTTCTCTTATTCTCACGTGGCATGTAGTAGCAAGCTTAAAACGATGATTTGGGTTTTAAATATTGGAATACTGAAAAATATTTTAAATTTTTGGCACTGATGGTTGCTAATGTAATTTTTTTTTGTCTTGTTTTCAAATTTATGGCTCCTTTGACCTCTACTGCTCCCAAAATTGTAAAAATGAAAAGAGAATTGTCTGTTTGTTTCCCTGAGTCTGTTGATTGGTGATTTTCATAGTATTCTAGAGAATTACTAGTTCTGGAGTCGTCTCTCTGTCTCTCTCTCTCTCTCTCTTTTTTTTTCTTTTCTTTTTTTTTTTTTTTTTTTGTTAGACACTAAAAGAACTACTACTGTGGTCTTCAGGACACATGGCTAGGCTAGTACTTGACATTTTGGAGAGCAGTCTTGACATCTGGGCATGCTGTGAACCTCTAAGAGCAATGGCCTTCAAAATTCCAGGAAGATTTTAGGACCCCCACAAAAAGTTTGATATCACCCTTCAACAAAAACAAAAAATCTATGGACACCAAACATAAAACATCCTGTACTGGCTATTTTTTTTTTTTAATGAAATTGGCCATCCTGGTTAATTTCATTCTTCAGAGAGGTATTGCCCTGAAGGAGGAGAATTATAAGGAATGGCTAAGCTTAACTTACAGATTATTTGAGGCATTGCTTGCTGCCAGAGAGAAGTCATTCTCAGGAGATTTGAGGTGCTGTGGGGACACACAGAATGCACAGGTAACTCAGACACTAATTTTTCTAGTGTCATTCTAGCCTCACACTGAGGTGAAACTCAATGCGTGGTTTCATCCTCCTAACATTTATTCCCTACCTGCCTCTTCCAAAAACTCATAACTCCAACTTAAAAAACTTGGATGAATAATAGAGATTTAGTAGAGGTATCCTGGGAGATTTATATAAAACACCTCTCTGACCATTGTCAGAAATTTCTTGTCCATCTTTCCTCTTCTACCAAAAGCTCTTCCCTACCCTCTCTAGATATTTGTGGTTGCTTCTCTGCCAGACATCCTCAGAAGCCTCTCAGGTAGTCTCTACCTCTCCCAGGATACCATCTAGCTGATAGCATCAACAAACCAAAACACTGGTTATTGACCAAACTAAGAACACTGTAGTCTCCTAAGTACTTCCTGAGTAACTGAAATTCATCCTGCCACAAAGATGGTAGAAATCTTTTTTCAACCTTCATCTTCCCATTCCCTTCTTACCTAACACAGTCATGGGGGCAGCTGCCATCTTTTCCCAGCCTCCCTGTGCATCTTTCAAGAGTTCATTCTTATTTAGGTACATGTTCCATAGTAGAAAATATTTGGAGCCAGATTTTTGGCTCTAGGTTAACCCATAGAATTATACAGACTAATAAATTAGCTTAGTGTCAGGTAACACTTCCTTCTTTCTTTGCATAAACATTGTTTAAGTGTCTGTGTTGTATTTTAAAAACTTCACAGTCCATTTTGTTCAGCAGTTTTGAAATCAAACCAGTACCAGAGTAAACTATGTAAATATTTCAGTGTTTAATGTTCTCCCTTTGTTTTGACCTAGGGGATCTTGAGCTGAGGCCCTCAACATTCCTCATTATTGACCCTTTCTTGGGGCTTTTGAAGATTCAAGAAACTCAAGACCTGGATGCTGGGGATTATATGTGTATAGCTGTCAATGATGCTGGAAGAGCTGCTGGCAAGATAACTCTGGATGTTGGCTGTAAGCATCCCAACTTTGATAGACATGCTTGTTTTCTTTCCATGCTAAGGACTTTGAAACCACTGAGTGGAAATATTTGTCAGAATGGACAAATTAGAGTTAGCATTTCAGATTATGACTATAGTAACGGTAGTACATATTTACCAAGTGCTTTCGATGTGCCATGCTCTGTGCTAAGAACTTTTGTATGCATTATCTCATTAAACCCTCGTAGCAATGGCACATCTTCCTCTTCTTCTAAGAGGAAGATATTAGAATTATCTCCATAGATAAATAAGGAAATGGAGGTATAAAAAAGCTAAGTAACGTGACCAGGATCACAGATCTGGGTATTTGAACCCAGGTTCTCTGACATCAGAAACTGTAGGCTTCACTGGTGTATCATCTGTTGCCAAACATTTTCCTAACAGGAGTTGAATGACACAAAACTCCTTAAGTATTAACATCTGGAGGCCAGAAATTAGACGTTGGCCCTAGACCATAATTTGGAGATGTTGATGATAGCAAAGGTAGCAGATTGTGCTTTTGCTTTAAAAAAACAAAAAACAAACAAACAAAAAAACCTTATTAGCAATGACTCCTCAGTATAAAATAAAGTACTACCTACAAGTAAATGTCAATCACAATGCGAAGTATACAGCATGTGCATGACAGCTATTGTCAGATTTCTCAGGAAGTTTGGATCTCCCTCCTTTGTCTCTCCATCTTATGTTTAAAAAAAATTCTTTTTCTACACAGTGTGGTAACACATGAAATAAAACAGAGCTTGCTTTGTATGAAAAGGAACCTGGCAACTGAGTTTTAACAGATAATTCAAACATTTACATGAGTTAAACTTATAAAATATGACATTTTGTTAAATTGCATTTTCATTTATGTATGATGATTTTCATGCCTCAGCTTTTTTTTTTTTTAAACAAAAGTTAGGGACTATAAAGAGAATGCATTTTTTTTAAAGAATAAAGTAATACAGAACATTTTAGTTCTAAATTCTTTAAATGAATATAATCGCCCTGTAAGCTTAATATTTTTTCATATAAACTAACTTTTTTCCTCCTGGGATCTTTTATGATCCCCTTGCCCCTGGTCTGTCTGAACACTCTGCATTCTTGGTGATTATGCCCTTAGGGTAGAATCAACAAAAGCTGGAAATGGCCACAAAGACCACAGTAGAATCTGACTAGGGCATAGCAATATGTGTTTGACCATGACTAAACTATGAGGTTATTAAGAGAAGTGCCTTAGAAATAAGATTGGAATCTCTGGGCGGAGGATATCTGAACTTACCAGCAGAGTTAAAATACTAGTAAACCTTTTAGGAAAGTAAAACCCAAATGAAGAGGATCACTTAATGCAGAACTCCAAGTATAGTGTTTCAAATTACCAATATTTTCTAGCTCTGCTTCTCCCTCTTTCCTGCCCAGATATTTTATATTTACCCAACATTCTTCTGGAGTTGTCTAGCTCTGGTGGAAGAACGAATTAGCCTGAGTAATTGTTCCCAGCAAAAGTAGAATGATGCCCTCACCCCTCTCCAAGACTGTAGAAAATCTAAACAACTTACACATTTCTTTGCTTATTTACTGCCTTCTTAATATATTCTTTTTAGCTTCTGGACTTCCCAAGTTTTCTCTTTTGGCTAGTGAAAAACAATGTAAAGTTTAGGGCTATCTGTCCTGGAGTGACTTGCATTGGAATAGGAAATATCCTAAGAAATGTTTTGTATTTATTCTTCATTCCTTGAACTGAATTTTGTTTTATCTTCACTTCTATTCAAGATCTTTACTCTTTGTGACCTTTTCTAAAACAATGGCTCTCTCAGCTTTTATCACAGTAATCATTCTGATGGAGCCATTAACATAAACTCAATCGTTACCTTACTGTAACCTAGATCATTTAAGTTGCCAAAAAACTTAATACTAACATTAGGGCCATGCATGCATCTGTTATCCCTTAAAGATCTCTTTATTCACCATTAGAGTTCTGATTACATTAGCTCATGGAGTTTGGTTAGACCTTTTCTGTCCACATAAAACTATGGTTATATATCCAAGCTGATATGGGGTGCAACGGCCAAGGCCCATACAAATCATGGTTGCAGTGCTGGTCGTGCTTGTTACTATTATACACACAAAAAAACCCCAAATATTTCCTCAGAAGTTACATAGTGGTTAAGAGAATGGGCTTTGGAGAGAGACTGGGTTTTCTACCTGACTTTTCATAGTGCCTACCTGATAAGCTGGTTGTAAAGAGGAGATGAGACATCATCACCTACCCACGTGCATTCAGCAAGTCAGTGGTTATTGCTGTTCCCATCTGCCTCATGAATGGCACGTGTGTCAAATACATGAACTGCACACATTGAATTGTCATTTTGATTCTTTGAGTCCTGAAAAATAACATAGAAATGCATATATAATAATGGTAGGGCTTTAAATATGAAAGTCACTATTTCAAGTTGATTTTTTTAAAGGGCCTGAGACCACTCAAGTGCTACTTTTAGTTGTGGTACATGAAATTATTCATTTGCATTCCAAAACTATTGGGCATAAATTTAAGTAACTTATGACTTAAAAAGAAAAACTTGCCTTTATCCCTATCATGTAGCTGTTGGGCATTCAGATTGTTTTTGTGGGCCTATTACCTTACATCTATACTAGATCAAAAAAACAATAATAAAAAAGCTGTTCAATATTATTGTTAAGTTAGAGCTTCTTGTAGTGAGTCTCCTCCTTCCTATTTCTCATTATCATGACTCTGAGTTACGGACATTTCAGGTCAGCAGGGAAAATTACCAGTGTTTTTTATCCTTTTTAAAAAAGAGGTAGTGAATTGTGAAGTCATTTGGAAGAGAAGAAGATGGGCTACATCAAACAAAAAGTTGGCCTGGCAATGTTTTTATTTGAAGTATTCCACACCACTCAGGATTTGAGTCTTAGACTGTGGTTTTGTGTTTTGTGGTTTGTTAGAACCCAAACAGTGTGTTCAGCCATTTTAGGAACGCAAATCTCTGTTTGACTAATAAAATGCAAGAGTTGCCTTAGTGGATATATATTTAATTATCACCAAAGGAGCTAGAATAATTTTATGAAATAGCTTTTAGAGCAACATGGTCAACCTATAACTTTTCTGTTTTCAAAGTGATGTGTGCCCACTACCATATCTGTCAGTAAGTGACAATAAAGCCATTCTAGGTGTTAATTTTACAGTTCCCAAGGGATGTGCACACAAATATGTAGGGGATTCCAGTGAGTTCAGCATGATCTGACAGAGTGTATGCAGAAGCTGAAATTGAAATTAATAATAGATATATTAAATTTTGGAGCTAAGATTTAACAAATTAACTCAATATTTGTAACCAATGATATTTAATATTTGGATGGTTACTACATGCTAAATGATTAATAAAGACTACCTCTTTTTAACAACACCAGATAGAAAATGTTATTACTTTCTTTTTGTTCATGGAGAGATTTAGACTGGGGGAGGCAAAATAATTTTCCAATTTTACAGGCAAAGAAATAATGGAACTGCCATTCGAAAGCACCTGTGGGCTGTAATGTCTCTAAGCAACAGGGCCTCCCCTGTACAAGACCCGTGTTCGGTACTACAATCACTGCTGCCCCTTCCCGGTCCCGTTAATCTGTTTACCATCCACCCAGTGTAATTCACTTGGAATCCAAATTGGCCACACTCAGGAATAGGAAGTATTTAAAAGGTTTCTTGGCCTGAGTTAGGAGTTGCTTCATTTTTGAGGTTTGCTTGTCATTGATGCTGTCTCGGCTGCTTACTTAGTGCCTGCTACTCTCATTTGCCTTGTTTTCTGGTACCAGTTTGTATATTCCCTAACCGTTTGCTAGTCTTGTGCCTGACACTTTTCCCAAAACTTCTTCACCACAGATGACTTCTCCTGCCTTAATTGAGTTTTATGGGCACAACATGAACTCCGCTTATCTTTAAGTCCAGTTTGTTCTCGGCTTACTTACTTCTGAAAATTCTAATTTGTCTCCTTTTTCACCAATGGCTATGTTCTGTTGTATCAGTAAGCTTGGGTTCCTCCCAAATATTTTTTTTTTAAAGATTTTATTTATTTATTAGACAAACACAGTGAGAGAGGAAACACAAGCAGGGGGAGTGAGAGAGGGAGAAGCAGGCTTCCCGCCGAGCAGGGAGCCCGATGTAGGACTCGATCCCGGGTCTCCGGGATCATGACCCGAGCCGAAGGCAGTCGCTTGACCAACTGAGCCACCCAGGCGCCCCTCTCCCAAATATTTGATCAATCCCAGGCTACTGCATATCTTTCTGTTCTTCTGGAATTTATTTTCTGCCCAATTTTCACATCCACCTGCTCACACTCTGCACCTAATATATCCTGAGACTTTTATACTTAATGTCTGTTTTTCAGAAAAGCAACTGGCTCTGGAATAAATGATTACTATCACTCTAGAGAAAAGTAACTAGTCCTTTATACATAGGCAAACAATAAGCTGCTTTATAAATTATTTTCTAAATATACTTATTTTGCCTGTTGTTTTTATAAGCCAAATTTGCATAGAGGTAGATTAAGAGAAATCAGAACAGCCACACTACTTCTTTTTAAAAACATGTTACTCAGGGGGCACCTGGGAGGCTCAGTTGGTTAAACAACTGCCTTTGGCTCAGGTCATGATCCCAAAGACCCAGGATCGAGCCCCATATCAGGTTCACTCCTCGGCAGGAAGCCTGCTTCTCTCTCTCTCACTCCCCCTGCTTGTACTCCCACT
Source organism: Spilogale gracilis (assembly GCA_004023965.1). Classification (NCBI taxonomy): domain Eukaryota; kingdom Metazoa; phylum Chordata; class Mammalia; order Carnivora; family Mephitidae; genus Spilogale; species Spilogale gracilis. The sequence continues at coordinate 96,874 of PITA01001858.1, read as the reverse complement.
CTAGCTGTGTTTCTCTGTCAAATAAATAAATAAATAAAATCTTAAAAAAACAAAAACAAAAACATGTTACTCAGTTGTGGGTTTAATGTAATTTTATTTTATTTAGGTTCAGTAAACCAACAATAAGGCTTCTGAAGTTGCCATTCTTTCTTCAAAAGTGCAAGTTCAAATGTATGAGATCAAGGTTGTTATCACCACCATATACTTAACACACATATACAAATACACTAGATTATTGTTGAAGTGTTTTAATATTGATTCAGTCATTCGCAGATATCTAGCAGCCTTGAATAACACACAAAGTACTATGTTAGTTGCTATAAAAGATAAAATATGGTTGCAAACATGAACTCTTTAGGGAAAAATCAAACATTAGTCTAATAATAAAAGACAGGATGTGGCCATGGCCATGAGAATGATACAGAGTGAGTTCAGAGGGAAGAAATCATGTCTATCTGGGAGGATGAGAGATCACATTGAGGAGGGACCTTTTGGACTGGATTAAAGAATTGTCAGTATTTCAACAGCCAGAGATCAACAGTCAACATTACATTTGAAAGGGATGGCAGTAGCATGTGGGTACTGATATGAAAATGGTCAGTCCTCATTTGGAAAAGAGTTCAAATTGTCCAGAGGATAAGATTTCTGTAGGAAGATAATGGGAGATGAGGCTGCAAAGTTAGAGGATACACATTAGCCCAGGCTAATAAAGCACTAAGGCTGCTCCGGATACATCCATGTACTGGAGTCCCAGAATTCCCAATAAGAAGGAAAGAAGTGATCTCTGCACCCATTTTTATTAGCCTGCTAAATGATTTGACTTTGAGCTGTTGTAAGAACCTATAGTAAAGGGGAAGCTGGTAAAATGACAAAGAATTGTTACCAGGATCAATCTGGTTTTCAATCCTACCTCCGTTCTTCAATTCCATGTGACACTTAGCAAATTAACTATCTTGTCTCAGTTTCTTCATCTATAAAATTGGAGTAATGATAGTACTTAGTCCATAAGGATATTGTGAAGATTAAATGAGAAAATTAGTGGAAAGCACTTAACAACAGCGCTTGGCTTTGTGAGTGATAGTTGAATTTCTAAGCAATATTTAACCGTGACATTATCAGGGAGCCCTCTTGGCTCTTCCTCTTAGAATTCTATATGAGAGGGGCCCCTTGGTTGCCCAGTTGGATAAGAGACTACCTCTTGGTTTTGGCTCAGGGTTGTGGTCTCAGGGTTGTGAGATAGAGCCTCGCTGTCATCATGAGTCTGCTGGTCCCTCTCCCTCTGTTCCTCCCCCTGCCCCCCCCAGCTCCCACACATGCTTTTTCTGTCTCTCCTTCTCTCTCAAATAAATACATAAAATTTTTTAAAAAGAACCTTACATGAGCAGATTTCACGATTACCTCTAATAACATCTTATATATTTTTCCTTGTCTGATATCTCATACATTATTACTTCTAAGTTCTAGGAGATAGACATATTGGCAGCCTCATCTCTTTGGGCTTGCTGACAGCTTTCTCCAATTACATTGCCTTCCCATGTTTTCCAAGTTGTACCTATGACACATTTCTAATTCTTCCTCCTGGCTTCTGTGTTTACCTGAATTATTTGGATGACTGTAGCCTTTTGATCTACAATTTTATAATTTTGGAATTATAGCTAAGATATTAAGCTTTCATTATTCTCTTTTTATCAGAAACTGTGATTCTCCAGCTCAAATTCCTTTAACTCAAAAATGTATTTTAAAAAGTGAAAGGTAATGAGAAGTGAGAATGTTATCTAGAACAAGGATATAATTTAGGATTAAATACTGTTAGCTAATTATACAGTGATCGATTAAAGAATGACTTCTGGTGTAAATTAAATTCTTTAAAAATTTGACCAAAAAGAGTTAAGTTTTGTAAGTGTAAAAAATATTTCATTACAAGGCAAACATATTTGTGAGAAAGTTCAAAGGTTTGAGCAGTATAACATAAACTAAAATTGAACGCAAATTTCTAAAATGAAAGATTCTCTTTATTTAAAGTAATCTTGATTGAAATTTACACTCTTAAATTCCATTCTCTTCATCATTTATCACTTTAAGGAAGTAGTTGAACTTCTTTGTGCCTCTCTTCATTTATAAAGCAAAAAAGAAATACCTGCTGCTTCAGTGGCAGCCAGGAATATGTAAAGGATAAACTTAAAATATTATGTGACCAATACTTTTTTAAAAAATATTTTATTTATTTATTTGACAGAGAGAAACACAGCCAGGGAGGGAACACAAGCAGGGTGGGTGAGAGAGGGAGAAGCAGGCTTCCTGCCGAGCAGGGAGCCCGATGTGGGACTCGATCCCGGGTCACCGGGATCATGACCTGAGCTGAAGGCAGTCGCTTAACCAACTGAGCCACCCATGAGCCCCAGTGACCAATACTTTGATTCAGCTTCAATCTGTTGACAGTTTAATAATGAAGTTTATATTTAATGTGCCTGTACACTATCCCAATGACCTTTTTTTGCTTGTTTGCTTTAAATGTCTTCTAGCACCTCCAGTTTTCATACAAGAACCTGCTGATGTTTCTGTGGAAATTGGCTCAAATGTGACATTGCCTTGCTATGTCCAGGGTTATCCAGAGCCAAAGATTAAATGGCAGAGATCAGACAACATGCCAATCTTCTCAAGACCCTTTTCAGTGAGTTCCATCAGCCAACTAAGAACAGGAGCTCTCTTTATTTCAAGTAGGTTAAAGGAAATATATTTTATATGAGTATGCACATAAATATTATACATTCAAATTCCATGAATAGGGATTTGTCTGTTTAAAATTGTGAATTGATCTTGGCCAACACATTTTGTGTTTGTTACATTTCCCTTTAAAAGAGTACTGAATTATTATATTTTGGAATTGTCATAAATATGCTATATTTTATTCAAATGTATGTCATATCATAAAGGCTTATGAAGCAATGTGACTTCTTCCTATCACAGTTTCTTATTGCAAATAGAGTCCTCTGGGCCTCTAGGTGGATAAGTGATCACATTTTATTGGCTCTTGTACCAACTGCTACATAGAAAGGTAAAATGTTACTAGTTAGTTAACTTTAATGAATTTTTTTTGGCCAACAATACATAATCATATACATAAGGACTCTATTTCCTGTGGACGTTCCTTGGTTAAAAGTGATATCTACCTGGAGCAGAATATTGAAAAACAAAGTCAAAGACTCCAGCATCCACAGATTTTGCCTCTAAGCTATTAAGCATCCAGATATGTGTACTTTAAAAAATAATGTTTAGAATGTTTGAGTAATGGCACTAGAGGGATAAAATCATTTAGCTGATTAACTGGTTTTTAAAGAGTAACTGCATCTTTGGGGTTATTTTGTAGCAAGCTTACAATAAGTAACGTCCATGTTTATTAAATATTAAATGTTCATTAGCCACTTAAAGTTCCAAATACACATTAAACTAATAATAAGAGCTGAAGTATTCAGCTCTGAGCCAGACTCTGTGGTGAAGTCATATGTGGAGGTCCCTCACTCAGGCATTTTACAATCCACCATCTAAGGCGCTGGCCACCAGAGTACCTACTGGGTCAGATCATGCAGGACCTGGAATGTGCAGGTGAAGAAATGCTTTTGATGAGGTAGAAAATAACCCTCCGAGATTTACTGCGGGAAAAGGCACATGAAATACTATTTCAGAACCTCTGTGCAAGATGGGAGAGATGAGAAGGAAAATAGGGAGGTTCACAGAGTTATGTAGGTAGGGTGATAGTAGTGATGAGAAAAGCCAAACAGGAAACAAATTGGACCTGAAACAAATCAGTTAGAGGAGATGTAAAAAGGCAAGAATAAAAGAGGGTGATGTACTGATAAGTCATTACCCAAGTGTCCAAATTAAACTTTCTAGAAGGAAAGGAATGATTAGAAACAGTTCCCCATTGTTTTCTTTTTGTCTGTACAAATTAGTCCAAGAGTCAATACTATGAAAAATATCTTGGATAGAAACAATATGTGCCTTGTTAACCAGGTGATTTGCTGAATTTTCCTTTGTAAGTGAATATTTGCTGTTGTTGAGAGTGGACACTGCCTGAGTTTCCTGGATGCAGTTCTGCCGTTATATGCAAAAGGTTAACAGAGGAGAAGCTTTTTCCCTGCTCTTTATCTGAGAGAATATAGAACTGTTTAAAATGGAAAGCTACATTTTTCTCTGTCAGATCTTATCAGTAGATTACACTGTGCTTATTTAGTAAAGGTATGTGCAAAAATTACAGTCATTTCCCTGTTTGAAATCTTGTGTTGCCTCCCCTACTGCTCATAAGACAAACCACATTCTTTACAAGGCACCAAACTATGTCTTTAGCTTGTCTCCTGACTGTACCCCACAACCTTTAATTTAGTAGTCTTCATCCTGATCCCCTTAACATCTTCCTTAATTAAACATGTTTTGTAATATTCTTTTTACTATCTTGAAACAGTCTATATTTTTTATTTACCTACATATTAATGGCTATTTTAATACCTAAAATGTAGTACAGAGGAAAATAAAGTAATTTTTATTGAGACAATAGGTATTCCAATAGGTAAATACCCTAGCAATGTCTGCATAACGTATATACATGTTTATGTACATTACCATGAATCTGACAGCTCAAGTGTAGAAATTGATAAATATAATTGTCATATAATTATAAATAAAGTCATCAAATCCATGGATTTCCAGTGGGATCTTCAAAACTCTTAATGGACTTGGATGATTGTTCCTTTCATGAATCTGCCCCACTCCATAGCCTCCCCAGTTTTTCCCCACTAAGTGTCAATCTATTCCAACTAAAAAAAAAAAAAAATCTCTCTTGCAAATCTTCACAGTATCCCCAGGCTGGTGCTGCAGGGTACCAGGTAGTGCAGCTTTCCATTCTTTGAACAGACCTTGATTTTTCAAGTTATTCTTTTATCTTTGCAGCCCATTGGGCTGGACTTACCTTCCCCTACTCCACCTGCTACTTATGGTACAGGTTGTATCCTACCTCCTGTATAACTCCTCCCCTAAGTCCTCTACATGCCATCAATCTCTTTTGTCTCTGTGCTCCCACAGCTCATTGTTCGAAATGTGTATTACGGCATTTATGACACTGTGGTATGGTTGTTGGTTTAACATATGTCTCCTCCCCTGGAGTGGGAACTACCGGAAGACAGTACCCACACATTTTCTACCCACAAATCTCTGCACTGTGCCTGGCACGGAGTTAAGCTTCATAGATGGTGTTGAATGAATAAATGATCTCTTCTTTTTAGATATATGGGCAAATGATAAAGGAACCTATATTTGTGAAGCTGAAAACCAGTTTGGAAAGATCCAGTCCCAGACAACAATAACAGTGACAGGACTTGGTAAGATCAATTAGGTGCTTCAATATCATGCTCTTCCAAGTAATCATACTTCTTTTACTATATCATCTCTTGACTTTGCCACTTTAAGCAAAAATACAACAGGTAAATATTTGACTACTAAATTAGCCTTCTGTCCCCAGCCCTATTTTATATTTCATAGGATATTAGAACTGGAAATAACCTTACATATCATCTGCTCTAAGTTCCTTATCTTCCATTTGTAGAAATGAAGGTCAACTTGAATAAAATGATATGTCTAAATATAAATACATGCATGCACACATTAGGGTCACGGAATTCTTTTTACACTTATCATTTTAAGTCCACATGAAATTATTATTTTTGGATATAATATGAAGTAAGGATATAATAGCATTTATTTCCAAGTGATAGGACATTGATTTCAGTATCTTTTATTGAATATTCTCTTCCCACTGATAAAATACCCATGTGGTCGCATGCTAAATTTGTATTCCTATGTCTATTCCTCAGAATTCTATTTATGCCCTAGTACTATATTGTCTAAATTATTACGGCATTTAATATGATTTTTAGATCTGTCAGTGCCTGTTTCTCATTAATATACATTTATAAAATTTTCTTTCTATATCTCCCTTTATTCATTTATATGTTTAAGTTTTCCAAGTAGAATATCTATAGATTTTGCTTTGATTTGTTTTAAATTTATTAATTCCTAGAAAAGAGCATCTTTACATCTAAGAGAGTGCACCTCATTCTATTTGCTTGAGCTGTTATGATAGCTTCCTCATTGTTCTTATCCCTTCCAGTCTCTTCCTTCTCCAGTTAAGTCTTAGTCACAGTTTGCATATTAATATTTGCTGACATGGGTTCTATGATCCCACTTTTTAAATTTATAAGTGCTCTCAGTCCCTTTACATTTGTCCGTTGCATACATTGCACATGTCTTGCTTGGTATTTCTACCCTTCCATGCCACAGACGAATTCTTTTTTACTTTCTCTACTTCTATACTGTTACCTGCCCTCTTGCCATTTTCTCGTCTTTTATCTCTGTCTTCCAGTTCAAATCCATTTATACTTAAAAATCTTATTCTTGAAAATTCAGCTTTTTAAAGAGCATAATCTTGGCCTGCAAGGATGTTTGCCTTCCTTTTGGGCAGGATTGAGTTCATAATACCTGTTTCTGTCTGTCTCAGTTGCTCCACTCATTGGAATCAGCCCTTCAGTGACCAGTGTCATTGAAGGACAGCAGCTTACTTTGCCTTGTGCTCTGTTGGCTGGAAATCCTATTCCAGAACGTCGGTGGATTAAGAATTCTGCCATGGTAAGAATATTTTAAATCCATGCATTCACATTTCTAATTTTCTTGCATAAGAGGCACTTTATTCCAACCATTGAAATTTCAATTTAATAAATATACAAAAATGCATTCAATTTAATAAATATACAAAAATACACAAAAGAAAAACTTTTTTTCAGTATTAACATGTTTATACAGTTTACATTATTTGGGAATTAATAAGATGGAGAGACAGCCAATTGTGTGATTTTTGTAGTTTTGCATTAAATTCAGTGCAAGTAATAAACTCTTCAGAAGGGCACGAATTGCATGGAGCACTGGGTTTGGGGCATAAACATTGGAACACTGAAAAAATAAAATAAATTATTATTAAAAAATAAAGTCTTTAGAATATGAACAAAGTGAAGCAAATATAAAATTATTTTATAGCATTTAAACATTTTTACACCCTATTTGTAGGTTGTAATAAATATTAATATTTTCATGAAATTCTTCTATTTATTAATCTTTATTATTTTTATTATTTAATTTCAAACATCTTTTACCGTGAGCTATTTGAAAATGTGGATATATTTTGTGTCATTGCTTTTCAGTATAACTTTGGCTTATGAAAGGATTTGAAAAAATTTTTACCGTTCTATGCAATTTTTTGCAAACATGCTATCTCTGGCAATAAATTTTCATTTATTTAAGAGCACTTTTCCTTCCATTTTCCAGAGTAGTTAGAGCTGCTGTCGTTTTGAAGTGCCAATTAGAAGTGAATTGACTCCATGGAATAAGATGTAAAATTATTCATATTTGCATAAAATCCTGAGAAAAATTAGTATACCTCACTCAATAACTAAATGCCCTTATAACAAAATATGATACTTTTTGAGCACTAAGATATCCTGTGATTGAACGAAATGTATAAGTAGTATAGTTAGAGTGCTCATGTTTTTCTCCTTAGAAGTAGTTTGGATTTATTTTTTATATATTAGAAATTTGTTATTACTTGCTATTTGTTGTAGATGCATACTTTTTCCTTTCTTTAAAATTCTAAAACAAGCAAAAATAATAAAGAGAAACACGCTTTCATGCCAGAAACTAAGCTAGAAAAAATTTCTCATGCCCAACGTAATTTTAAGCCTCTCACATTATCTAAAATATATGTGCTGCAAATTAGAATTTCCCAATAGATCCACCTTCTTATTACAGTTAACTATGAAAAAAAAAAAAAGCAAGGCTTTGTCTTCTTTAGAATCATTTTTAGAACTTAATGTTCAATTTCAGTTTTATTTTAGGCAACTGGGGAAGTGGCTTTTTTGTAGGGTGATCATTTTTAACAGAAAATATTGCCAACCCTTTCTGACACAGTTCCTATATCGTACATTGCCTCTAATATTTGCATCTTTCATTGAAAAGGGTGTTGAAATGAATCACGTTCTCTCAACTTGAATGACTGCCTATTTGCCAAAATGAAAATATCAAATAGCTTGCAAGTGGTAATATACTCTTCTTGAAAAACAACAAATTACATCTGTATCTTTGGGATGAGTGAGCCTGGGGTGGTGGGCACTAAGGAGGGCATGTATTGCATGGAGCACTGGGTGTTGTACATAAACAATGAATCTTGGAACACTGAATCAAAAACTAATGATGTATTTTATGGTGACTAACATAACACATTAATATGCATAAAAATAAAATGTGGTCAGAATATATATTTAAAAAAAAGTAAAACAACAAATTAGTAAAAAGTAAAAGTGATTAGTGGAATTTGGGCCCTGAATGATAACAAAAATCACAGAGACATGAAATAGAGACATGACTTGTTTCATGTCAAGTGATATCTCTATTTTGTTCCTTTTCCCAGCATGTGAATAACTCCAACAGATGTTAGTAGGTATAAGGATGACAGATAATTGATTCTACTCTTGGTAAAATTTTATGCTCATCATTTTCCCCTTAAGGGTGTTAAAATATTTTGTTATAACATATTTAATAACCCAATTGGAAAAAAAAAAAAAAGAAAAAAAAATCTGGTTTTGGCTTGGGGAACATTAGCTTTTAAATTAAATATGACTTTTTTTTCTTTAAGTTGGTCCAAAATCCTTACATCACTGTACGCAGTGACGGGAGTCTCCATATTGAAAGAGTTCGCCTTCAGGATGGAGGCAAATACACTTGTGTGGCCAGTAATGTTGCTGGAACCATTAACAAAACTACCACTGTGGATGTGCATGGTAAGAGACACACCCATTGTAATTCTTTCCAAACCTTGTTCAAAGCTAGGTTTATGTCTCTAAATCAAGTAACTCTGTCTTCTAGTTGTAAGAACTAGATTTTTTTCCCTAATTGTTATTCTTAACAAAAAGCCCTATTTCTTGAACACTATTTACATTGTTAAGACTGTTTCCAGAATTCCCTTTCCTACATACACATAAAGGCTTTATTGGGAGTTACCAGCTGAGTCTGGCCAAGGGCCTTTGTAAGTGGTTTCTTAATTGATAAAAGTGAACTCAGTTCTCAAAGAGTTATGTTTAAAAATACATTTTAATTTCAGGCAAGCTGAACTTATTATTCCATCCAAATTGCCTTTTCTTTTTGGATTGTGCAACAAGCATGTCCTTACTAATGACCTCTTTGTGTGTTAGCTAGAAATGACCTAAACTTTTCTAAAGGCCACCTCATCTGCTCCAAACAATCTTTTTGCATGTTAGATAACTTAAAAGGTCACAAATAAGAAAATCCAAAAGCTATCTTTTTCCATTTGTGACTAAGAGTCACGAACTTTTTACATCTCAATAAATAAGTGACAACTTCATAATTTAAGAAATTGTCATAAGATTTTACAGCATTGCTTTAAGTGAGGTATTAAAAATAGTTCTGTGTACATTTGTTTTTAGTAATAAATTTGTCCTTTTTTTAGGACATGAATTGGAGAATCCGGTAATTTCCACATTTTGCTTGGTCTATTGAAATTATCAGTGGATGCAGACTGTTTTTTTTTAATGTCTGTGTCTCATTGTAAATAGCCTCTTCAGCCTCTCCTAATCTTATACCAGCCCTCACCAACATCGCATGCAATATTCTTGAAGAAATACTATTTTAAAGAAACATTAAAGTAACACTAAATTATAGTCTAAAAGAGCAAATGCATAATGCCAGATTGAATACAATTGTGTTTATTTTTAGAAAAAATCAGTCCATTGCTTTCCTAGATGGTGCTTAGTGACTGGCTTGAGAATGGAAATATAATGGAATGGATTAGAATGGAAATATAATCACATCACCTCCGTAGAATATTGTGTTGAGAAGGATTCTGAGGCAAATTTTTACTTGTGTTAAGGAGTGATGTGATTAGCTGGGGTGTTGGCTGGATCAGAGGACTGAGGAGACAGATGAACCAGTGATGTGCTTTATCATGATGCACTAAATGTTGACAATTAGGAGCTAAAAAGATCACTCTACAGCATAGTTCATCCATTTTAGTCCAAAATAAGTAACTGATTTCATTACTAAGGTTAAAAGAATCAACTCAGATATTTGACAGGAACTAAACCGGGCAACCATTCAACGAACAGATTGGTTTTTGAGTTGGATGTGACACGGTATCACAAGTTCTCTATACCTCCATAGGCATGTTAATTAACACTACCATTCCTTCATTACTCTGCCTCGACACTTTTAAGAATACTCAATAAAATCAATGACTAGTTCTTAAAAGGATGAGTTAATGCATGCAAATATAAATGTAAATTCAAATATAAATTAAAGAAACAGCTCTTCCATGGACAGAGGTCACCAGATTTGAAAATGCCCAAATTTGCCACTTTCCCTAATAGGTCAAACTCAATATGCATTTAAGAAAATGGCTCAGTCCATGTCGCCACAAAATTATGGTAGAGTTGCAAGTTGACTCTTCCCTGATGATTCTGGAATTAGAGACTAGCCTGATGTAGAGAGTGTCTGGGATTTTTTTGGCCAGTTTTTTTAAAGAAGAAATTATCTAAAGAATAAGCCAGTATGTAGCAAAGCTAAGCCTTCCCGGGAAGCTTATGCACAGAAGTCTCTGGTATCTCTTGTTCTGGCTAACTTCTCCTCCCAGGTAGCTCTGATAATTCCAGAGACATTTGTCTCAAAATCTAGAGCTTCAGTGAGTGCAGGAGCCCTGGGGAACAGTTCCAGTTTCATCTTTCCAGGGGAAGGAAAAGAAACTCCTGGTATATATCAAGCTTGTACTGTATTCCTTGTGCTATGTTAAGAACTTTCATGTGTGGAAACTCCATTAATCAAATTCATTGTTTTGAGAACATTGAATATTGATAATTTTTCATATGCTAGTTGCCAAAGATTGAGATATGCCCAGAATGGAATCATTATACAGTCTTCCTTTTCCTTTGGCTTCTGCTATAATGTTAATTCTTCAGTTTCTTTCTAAAGTCAAAAGGTATTATTCTTCTTAGTGAAAACTATTGACCTAGACTCCTGTATTTTAGGCTTTTAAATGTAAATGCTAAGGCCTTGCAAGTTTTATTGTTGAATTTCTTTTAATAAAATATATCCTTCTTTCTAGGTTAAATTTGGTAGCTGGTTAACTAGTTCTTGTGAATAGGCAGATATTAGATGTGTAGTGGTTAAATAGTCCATTTCTCTGGGCTTACGTCAGCACATTGCAGCTTCGTGGCTAATGGACAGTGGTGAAAGATATGGTTAAATGTGTAACCATTAGGATGTAATTCTCCCTTGAGTTTCTAGGAAAACATGAATTTTCTTCCATCTTATTTTTGTTAGGAAAGTTAACTTGCTATGCATAATTCACTACTTGAATTTAAGTTAATATTTTAATATTTAATTTTAATATTAAGTTGATATTTTATTAAATTTTTTACATTATAGTTACTTTATTTGCTTTATTATACTCCCTTACAAGTTACCCCACATTTGTATCAGAAAATGTTGTCTTAGCTAGTTTTTACGAATATGCAGTATATCCTAAAAAGTGCAACTTTAAACATACGAGGCTAAATGGAAGGACAGATGCTCAAATTCTGACTATTGCTTCCTTTTTTCAGTTCTGCCAACAATTCAGCATGGGCAGCAGGTACTCAGCACAATTGAAGGCATTCCAGTAACTCTGCCATGCAAAGCAAGTGGAATTCCCAAGCCATCTATCATCTGGTCCAAGGTAAATGACTAGTAGTGTTTGTTAATGTTACGTGTTATCACAGCAATGTTTGAATATTTTTCATTGTACAAGGGATTTGTGACTGTACCATAGAGTTTTATAAAAAGGAAAACCCATGCCAACATGCCTCTTGAAAGGGACCTATTAAAATGTCCTTAGTCCAGTCACCTACCTGATGCTGGGGTAACGTTAACAACATAGCACTGAATGCTAACATAGCACCTTCTGTACACAGGAACGTTTCTAAATGCTTTGCATGTTTGTAGCGGATCCTTTTCCACCCTTGCCACATCCCTGCAGTCCTTGTGATTTCAGCGCAGCTCCGGTGGACAGCTCCGTGCACTTGGCCAGAGTCACACTTCACGTGTGTGCCTCTCTGGGTTTTGGACTCAGGGCTTTCTCCAGAGTCCCCCAAGGCCACTCGGCCTGCTCTCAGGTAGCCAGGAAGTGTAGGAACATTAACATCTGTGGGGGACAGGTGTCTTATATAAATGACCTGCTTTTCATTCATCAGAAGAATACTTCTGAGTATCTTCTACACAGTTTCTCAAAGGATCCCCAGCGCATGCAAGCTTTTCAGCCCAGGCAGACAGGAAACGAGAGCCCTGAAATCCTTTTTAACTTTCCTTCCTTGAAGGAAGAGTGCTTCACTCTCCCACCCACCTGTTTGAGCATCTGGGAGATCGCTTTCCAACTAAACTTCTTGCCCCCAAATCCTTGTCTCAGACCCTGTTCCTTTAGGTAGCCAAAATAAGACATACACAAACTCACTTATTCCGCTCTGTGTCCCTATCATGAAGTTATCTGGGTTTTACTTGTCTTCTTGCAGGAGGAAAAATCCATTTCCTAAGGAGGTTCTTTTCATCTTCGAACAGTCATGAAGATAGCATGTATCTTCAGTAAATTAATTTAAATCTGGCAACTATAAGTAATGTAAAATGATGGCATAATACCAAAATATGGCATTTGTATATTTAGTACTACAACCCAAGTATTTTACCATACCACCTAATTTATACATCTAAAAATCTCTGAAATATAAAATTGGTGCTGACATCTGTAAGTTAAATAAAAAAGGTTAAGACTTCTGCATTCTGGACACAAAAACCCAGTGCTGATCCCAAAACTGTACAGTGTCTGGTGCTGTACAGAAACTTAATGCATTTTAGGAAAATGTAAAAGTAAAAGGCCAGGTTTGCCTTTGTGCCGTGATAAAGCATGGCAGTTAAGAGTTTGGGGTCCAGAGCATGACTGCCAGGGTTCAAGTCCCAGCTCTACCACAGACTGACTCTTATTCCACATTGTTCCTAACCTTTAATAGTTTCATCTATAAAATGGAGATTCTTATAGTTCCTACTCATATAATTGTTTTGAACATGAAAATTGGTAATTCATGTGAAGTGCTCAAAACTGCAATAGCATGCGCACTGTCCCATTACTATTACCATTATTCCCTCCATTTTTAAGTAGCTCTGGAACAAAGGGGATGTGGTTCTGTGTGAAGAAATACCACCTTTGCTTTCTATGCTTAAACTTTTGCACAAATAACCTACGTCAAATTAGCATTTTTTTAATCTTGTCTTTTCCCCCATGGAGATCTTTTTCTTCCTCTCTCCCTTTTCCATACGTGAAGTCACTCCTTTATTATCTTTAAAAAAAACCCCTCTTTGTTGTGTTTTGCAGAAAGGCGAGCTGATTCCCACCAGCAGTGCTAAGTTTTCCGCTGGGGCTGACGGAAGTTTGTATGTGGTGTCACCTGGCGGGGAGGAGAGCGGGGAGTACGTCTGCACGGCCACCAATGCGGCGGGCTATGCCAAAAGGAAAGTGCAGCTGACCGTCTATGGTGAGAGACCCCGGAGGAATGTTTTTCTTTGACACTGTCTGCCAGCGCCAAAACTCACATTTCTTGCCCGAATTATATTACCAGGCACTGTTCTCCTAAAGTAACTAACTGCATTTTACAAAAACGTGTTTTTACTGCCAACCAACATCTCTTCTACTGAGATTCTTATTTAAAGGGAGAGGAATTGTATAGCCATTTGGAAAAATTTTATGGTGTTTTCCTGAGGAGTACACTTATTGCACCCAACCAGCTTCAGAAACCCCAGTTAGTTAAAAGCCCTTCTCAAAGCCAGACCTCAACTATGTCTTGGTGAGCACTGTGCCTTGAGGGCTTCTTTGTACAAAGGGCATTTCAGCTGACCTCTTCATTTTGTTCTGAAAGGAAGAACTAAAAAGGGAAACTTTCTGGTCATTTTCCTTTCAGCTCTCACTATAAATATATGAATGGGAAGTTTTAGAGATGCCCTGAGACTTTGGAATACACAGCAGCATCTTTTTGTACATTTTTAAGGAATATTGGTAGTCCACATTTGAATGTAAGGTAAATATTTTCAATGTGCTATTTCCCTTCCAAAACATGTGTTTATTTTAGTAAGGCCCAGAGTGTTTGGAGATCAACGAGGACTGTCCCAGGATAAGCCTGTTGAGATGTCCGTCCTTGCAGGAGAAGAGGTGACACTTCCATGTGAAGTGAAGAGCTTACCCCCACCCATCATTACCTGGGCCAAGGAGAACCAGCTCATCTCTCCATTCTCTCCAAGGTAGGGAATCTGGGATGAGCTGTGACATGCGAACACAGAATCTCTTGGGGCAGACAGGTGTACCTACTCAGGTTTTCTGGAGTGTCAAAAATAACTTTTAAATTTGAGATAATTCACACATATACCTGAGCCTTCAGAAAATATATGTATGCCTTCTAAATCACTCTTTAATATCAGAAATGCCAACACCCAGCTTTGACAAAACTTACCACAGGTGCGTCTGCAAGGTAGTTATTAAAACAGAGCATATTTGGACATGGATCTGCGTAAGCACAAGTGTATAGAACACGTAGGATCTCATTAATCCCCTTGGAGCAGTGAGACACAATAAGTACTCTAATGTCTAAAATTTAACTTTCATTAGATGGTTTTGTAAAAATTTTCTTGATTAAACCCTTAGACATTTAAAGGCCCACTGAGACCATAAATTTGATAGATTCAGTGACATGGAAAGCAGAATGCCAGAGCCTTTAAGGTACCATCTCTGTTGCCATGCAGATACAAGGTTAAATTTACCTCCATTTAAAGTTTGCCTGAAATTTTTGGCAATTTTTTCAGTGGCCCTCTAAACCTTGGATTTCTTATTTTTATTTTTTTATTTTATTTTATTTTTTAAAGATTTTTATTTATTTATTTGACAGAGAGAAACACAGCCAGAGAGGGAACACAAGCAGGGGGAGTGAGAGAGGGAGAAGCAGGCTTCCCGCCAAGCAGGGAGCCCGATATGGGACTCGATCCCGGGTCTCCGGGATCATGACCTGAGCTGAAGGCAGTCGCTTAACCAACTGAGCCACCCAGGCGCCCCAAGGATTTCTTATTTTTAAAATGGAATTAATATTTACCTGCAAGGATTATATAAAATAATGTATATTCCACACACCCCTGTCTCTAGTTCTCAAGAAGTAGTAGCAATTACTATTTTAATTCAATGTCATGCCAGAAAATACTGGTGAAATAAGAATCATAGTCTCTAGCTATGTCTGTTAAACTTACTGATGTATAGTTATGAAGCTAGATATTCATGCTACCACTGATGAGGGTAAAAAAGACAAGAGCTACTTTGCATAAACTTACTCTTTCTTTGAAAAGTATTTGTTTTGGATGTTTTCAAATGAAATAAATACCATATTATAGATAGAGTTGATGTTCCCTTGCTTTTCTTCCCAATCCCTTCTCTCCCTTCCCGGGGGCAAGTAGTGCCACACACTTCACATGCCTCCTATGCCCCCATTCTTTTTCTTTTTTTTTTTACTTTAAATTTATTTTATTTTTTCAGTGTCCCAAGATTCATTGCCCATGCCCCACACTCAGTGCTCCATGCAATAGGTGCCCTCAGTACCCACCACCAGGCTCTCCCATCCCCCCACCCCCCTCCCTCCAAGTCCCTCAGTTTGTTTCTGTGTCCAAAGTCTCTCATGTTTTGTTTCTCTCCCTGAATTACCCTACTTCCCATTTCCTTTCCTTCTCCTACTGTCTTCTATATTACCCTTTATGCACCACCAGTAAGTGAAACCATGTGATACTTGACTTTTTCTTCTATGCCCCCACTCTAAAACTATATAGGATCTTATTTTCTGTGTTTTTAATTTTGTTTTGTGTGTCTCTTTTCAATTTGCCATGTGACGTATTACATGTTATTATTCTATTGCTTGCTATATTAAGTCAACATTTCATTTTTATATACATAAATTTATTCATTTTTAACTACTATATACATATTCTCTATTTTGAGTGTACATTTCTAGTGTATGGACATTCAGGGTTTTGTTTGTTTCTCTTGGGTTTGGTTTTGGTTTTTTGGCTTTACCAATCAGGCTTTTTAGTGAATATTTTTATGTATGTATCTGTGTAGACACATGCATGAATTTCTTTAGGACCAGCACCTACAACTGCAATTTCTGGTCAGGGTGAATTCCTACTTTCAGCTTTGTAGACAATGCTAAATTGCTATCCAAAGAGGCACTGTTGGTTTACCCTCCTCCCATTAGACTATAGGTGTACCTACGTCCCCGGTATCATTGATGCATGGGGCTGATGGACTTAAACATTTTTGTTGTTCAGATGGGTGTGAAATGATATCTTGCAACCATCTGAGTTTTCATGTGACGGCCTTCCAGGGAGCCCAGAATGCTTTGACATGTTGGCATTTGTGTCATCTGTGTCTTGCCTCTTTAAACCTGCTGCACAGATTTCTGGTGACTTGCTTATCTTTTTCTTGTTGAATATAGAAATTGGGTCTGTATTCTTAATAACAGTCCTTTGTTGTATGTATTGAAAATATCTTTCCTGCAAGACTGTTAACGTGTGATGTCTTATTATATAGAATTTTACATTTTTTACGTAGCTCAGTGTATTAATCTATTGTTTTTAAGACTTTTACTTTATGAAGAGTATTAACATGGCCACCAGTGTTTTATTCTAATATTTTAAGTTTGTTTTTCACATTATGGACCTTGATCCATCTGAATTTTTATGTTGTTTCTATTATTAGGTAGTGTCCTGTTTTGCTTTATTTGTTTTTCCCATGTGGAGAAACTGTTACCCAACATCATTTTTTAATAATTGGTCTTTTCCTTGCTCTTTGTAATAAGACCTCCGTCACTGCATATTACATGTTGGATTCTCCTATATGCTTATTTCTTTTGGGGAGAATTCTGTCCTTAACTATTTATTTGTTTTTCTGTCTCAGGGCCAGTGGAACAACTTTCTTTTTCCTAGGGTTGTAAGAAACCTTGATAGGGTCTATCTGGCCCTCCTCCACTTAAAGCTATTTCAATACAGTTAACATAATAACATTTTTATATGTTGATCTGGCTCACTCAACTACATTATTGTCCTTAGGAAGAACATATTCAATAAATTTTTGAGATTTATGTATGTACCTTCTTTTGCCTTTATTTTAACACATTAATTTTTTAATGAATCATTGCAGAAAAAATAATACACTATTCAAAATATGTTCAAAGCTTACTAAAATATATACTTGCTTTGTATAGTCACAGCTTAATAAAACAGAGAGAGGTACAATTTTTTATAGTTTCAGACCATTAGGTTAGATCTAAAGGTAGAAGAAAACAGATTTTATATTTGTAAGAACATCATACAGAATATATACACAGTATAATATGAAATATATACATATACACAATATAATTAAGAAAATTCCTGACTTTAAAGGTATATAGAAATAATGTAGATAAGAGAATGGTTTCAAAAAAACTGCTTGCAGAGTAGAAATTTTCACACTGAAGCACAGCTGCATCCGGGATATTTAAATTCTCATGTTCTATGGTAATATGTGGTTTCTATCTTTTAGACACACATTCCTCCCTTCTGGTTCAATGAAGATCATTGAGACCCGCGTTTCAGATAGTGGGATGTATCTTTGCGTTGCCACAAATATAGCTGGGAACGTGACTCAGTCTGTTAAATTAAATGTCCATGGTGAGTTTTGAAATGAAGGCATGTGATATCTGTTTACGGAACACAGGGACTGTCATACCAGTTTCTTTGATAGTTAATCTCCAAATTGTATACAGAGTAATTGGAGAAAAATTTTCTAAAATTGGAGACCTGTGATTTTCTTTCATTTGCTCTGAGAAGTTTATTTGCCATCTCAAGATGACTTTTTCCCTTTTCCTCAAATAAACAGTATTGAAATTTTGGCTCTCCATTTTACTAAATATCCATAGTCACTTTTGACAAGTACTGATAGCTGTTAAAAAAAAAAATGTGCTTAGACTGATGGCTTTTTGTAGAAGTGAATGTGAGTTTTCAGAGAAGAATTCACTAGTATTTAAATGGTCATTTTCAATATTCAAAGAATTCATCAACTGAAAACATTCTGTTTCCTGGAACTCTTTAACTTCTTAAAAACTTGCAGTTAAGCTGTTTTATTCCAGTTTTCCCAGTCTGTTCAAATATTTATTTATTCAACACATGTTTAGTGAGTACATGCTCTGTCAGGCATTATATAGGTGCCAGATATTCAAATATCAGGAAAAGATTTTCTCAGAAAGCATTGACCTGATTTCACTCTCAGATGAATCACTCTAATAGTATCCTATTAACCATATATGAGATCCAATGAGAGCTCTGTCATTTACTAGCTTACAGGGTATCTTGGGCATTTTACCTGCCTTCTCTCTCTCTCTCTCTCTCTTTTTTTTTTCCTGTATATACTGCTTTTTTTTTTTAACCTGCCTTCTCTTACCTTTAGTTTTCTCTTTTATAAAATGATGCTGACAATCCTCTCAAAATTATAAGGTTGTTACAACCTTATAAGGACAGAAGAATGGGGTTTTTTAGGGATGTAAGGTACATAACTTCTAATGATATCCTCATGAGTTAATTTGATTCTCTAGTGTATTATGCATGCATGTGGAAACCAACAATATTGCCAATGTTTTGATAAATTATCTCATTTAAATTTCTTTCTTTTTTTTTTAAAGATTTATTTATTTATTTGACAGAGAGAGAGAGATCACAAGTAGGCAGAGAGACAGGCAGAGAGAGAGGAGGAAGCAGGCTCCCTGCTGAGCAGGAAGCCAGATACAGGCCTGGGCCTCCATCCCAGGACCCACCCTGAGATCATGACCTGAGAGGAAGGCAGATGCTTTAACCCACTAAGCTACCCAGGTGCCCTGTGATTTAAATTTCTAAAGGAAGGTAGAAAAAGACAAGTAATAGAGACTTGAGTTTGATTTTCTTCTCTGAAATTAGCAAAGGTTTTTATGAGAAACTTTTTTATGGTCTGGCTAAACTTTCCACAAAGAAAGCAAAAAGTAGGAGTACCTGAAGGGGAGGTACTCCCTTATATTATAGAAATCATCGCCTTTTAAGAGGGTTTTAAACTTTAAATTATTTATAAATTAAAGGAAACCTAACATTTTTAAACACTTGCCTTTCCCTTGAGTTTGGCTTGAGGTGATTTGATTTATTATTGCCCATAATCCTTGCAGTATGCTGTATTGAAGAGGTTATTTTTGCCTGGATTATCAAGGAAACAGGCCTCAGGTAACTTATTGACTTGCCCTAGATCGCACAGCTAGAAAGTGGCCTGAGCCTGGATCCAAATCCTGATATTGTTTACTTTCTCATGCTGCCTCTTTGTAAGAAGTTTTCATTAAAAGTGAGAAGAGAAAGGAATTTTTTAAATTGGATTATTAATACCCAGTTCTTTCTAGTTCCTCCAAAGATACAGCGTGTCCCTAAACTTATGAAAGTCCAAGCTGGCCAAAGAGTGGACATTCCATGCAACGCTCAAGGGACGCCGCTTCCTGTAATCACGTGGTTTAAGGCCGGAAGTGCCATGGTGGTTGACGGAGTGCCGCATGTTAGCAATCTAGATGGAACGTTAAGCATTGACCAAGCCACGCTGTCTGATGCCGGCGTATATACTTGTGTCGCTACTAACATAGCAGGCAGTGATGAAGCAGAAATAACCCTACATGTCCAAGGTGAATTTTGGTATAGGAAAATATATGTATGGTGGGGGTATATTATATGACCTGTGAGTAGGCAGAAAGCAAGCAAATAAAAAGCAAGCAAGTAAAAAATACAGATAGTGAGAAGTACAATGTGGAAAATTAAAATCGGGTCATGCTCTCTGCAATTGTCTACTTTAAAGATTTTATTTATTTGAAAGAGAGAGAGGAGAAAGAGAGAGAAAATCCCAAACAGACTCTGTGTTGAGCACGGAGCCCAACAAAGGGCTTGATCTCATGACCCTGGGATCATGACCCTGGGATGCTGACCTGAGCCAAAATCAAGAGTCTGTTGATTAACTCGATGGGCCGCCCAGACATCCTGTATCTTGTCTTTTCTAGCAAAATATTTGAGCATATATTTTTAGCAGTTTGATAAATGTACAGCATAGCCTGAGGTAGAAATATTTGGCAGCTAGAAATATCATATTTTGGAGAAGAATCAGGACAGATAGCTACACTGGTTCACCAGTGTAGCTGGTTGATGATGCTTCAGGAGAGTTTGATATTGCTTAAGGAAAGCCTGTGATAATGCATTTATTTTTCTAATAGAACCACCTACACTGGAAGACCTAGAACCTCCATATAACACTCCATTCCAAGAAGGAGTGGCCAGTGAACGCATTGCATTTCCATGTCCTGCAAAAGGTTTGTAGTCCTCAGACATATGGGCATTAGCATAATGTTATATTATTTCAGAATTTTCTATTGAACCCAAAACATCTTTATGAAAAGATCCCCTTGTTAGTCCTTGTTATGACGTTTTGGCAGTAATCCCTCTTTTAAATAACAGCTCTTTGAATTGGTATTTTTCCATCACAGGTACTTCATTTACTTCAATGGAAAAACCTCTTCTTGTAAGCTTGCCTTATCATTCATGCTCCTTCCTGTTACTTCTTAGTTCATTCAGTTTTGATAGGATTTCTCTTTAAAATGTGACCACTAAGAGCTATTCAGAATCTTCTGCATTTATCTCACTAAAGTATAAATTAAGACTAACTCCCTGTTTGTTCTGGATACCGCTCTTCTAAAAACCTCTTTTCTTAGATTTACCCTCTACTGGGAATCCTCAAGCCAGGTTTTAACTTGGCGCTCTGAGGCTTATCCAAACCCCTTTTACCTCCCTGAATTTCTGGGCTTTCTATCCCACTGTCTTTCCTGGCAGGAAACTGTTATTCTCTCCCCTCAGGGGGTGTAAAAGAGGCATTGTCACTGTCGCCCTTACTTTGGTGGTTCAGAATATCCTCTCTTTCACATATGCTTTCATCCACAATGACTCAAATGTGTTTAAGGCAGTTCTGGCAAAGACCAGGCAGTATTCTTTCTGTCACCTCCATGCAGCTGGTACCATCAGTGCTCCCACAAAGGCCTCTTGGCAATTGTTCCTGGAGGCAGGAGCAGATGAAGGGCCTCAGGGCTGTTCTGTTTCTGTAGCAGGATTTTGTGTCTCTCCACAGTAGCTCTCAGCGACAGTTATTTTCTACCAGCATTACAAAAGAATTTAACAAGCTTTTCACATATCAAAATAATTATCAGTAACTATCCCCATAGCGGTGAGGGAGGAGACAAGGCCTGGAGAAGAGATCTTTAGAAGGGTTTAACTTCTTGGGTTCCCCATTTTCACCTGGCATATAGTTCTTAGGTTCACTTAAAGTAGCTGGATGCCTTTTCATTATCTTGTGCTACAAATTTCATCCTGTACGTGAAATTTCATCTTGTACATGATGGTTGTACCAATTATATGTTAAAGATAATACAACTTCTTTTTCTTGTTCATTTAATTTTCCACTTATTCACTCAACAAGTATTCATTGAAAAGTCTGATTGAAATGCACAAAGGAATGAGTGAGATGTGAAGAAATGAGGCAATGATTATACCCCTTTTTTTCTTAGACAACTGTAGTCCATCAGTTCACCTTCTCTCTCTTAATCAGTCAGCTTTTACTGTTAGCACAATGAAATAGGCCAATCTTTTTGTTTTATTTTTTCCTCATAAATACAACTTTCATAGTCACTTTCAAAATTTCTTAACTTGAATTTAACCTCTATATATTCTGTCATTCTTTTGTATTTATCTTGGATTATGTGCCAAACTTTAGTATTTTTATTATCCTTCAGTATAAGATTATTAACAATATCCTTTTTATTTTTATAGGTATTAAGTAAATTTTGAAATTACTTAGACCAGTGCCTGACACATTGTTTGCTAAATAAATACATTCTTAGTGCAGAATTGATGTTTATCTATTTCCAATATGTACTTTGGCTCTATTACATACTTCAAGATGATTTAATCACTTCTACTCATCAGCACATCACTTCCATTTACTCATAAATAAATGTAGGAAATCAGTCCTGCTCTCTGCTTTCCCAATTTTCTTTTCAGTATAAAAAAGTCAAGAATTGTTCCTCTTGCCCTATGTTTAACAGCATGAGATCACCAGATGTGTCAGTAGTAGAAGTTTCTCATCTCTACTGTATCAGGCCTATTTAAAGTGTGAATTATAAAGCATAGCTTCTGCACTTACCACTCTACTTTGTTGGGCAGTCTTTCTGTTGTGTTTCTGTGATAGCCTCTTGCTTTTTGTTCTTTATTTATTTTTACCCCCAAACTCTCTTTATTTGATCAATATAGTCTTTTCCCCATTAATTATCATCATCTCACACAAGAACATGCTTTGGTTTGCTTAGTGAGTTCTGAAAGTCTTAATAAACACAACTGGCTTAAACTCTGCACTAGAGACCATAGGTCTGTTAAGACTGATCAGGAATTAGAGGCATCAAATACCCATCGCTTTGAAATCTCATGCCAGGAGAAATATCTTGAAAGTAGCATAGTACCTTAGGGTACAAATTATAAGTCATAACAAAATTTTCATTTCTCCTCAATGTATTTGATATTTAATAAGTGATTCTTGATTTTATTATAAAATACCACAAAGCTCTGATTTCTTGTTTAGGTACTCCCAAACCAACCATCAAATGGTTGTGGAATGGTAGAGAGCTGACAGGCAGAGAGCCTGGTATTTCTGTCTTGGAAGATGGCACGTTGTTGGTTATTGCTTCTGTTACACCCTCTGACAATGGGGAGTATATCTGTGTGGCCATCAATGAAGCTGGAACCACAGAAAAAAAATATAACCTCAAAGTCCATGGTAAACATACATAAAATGCCAAAATCATATGGTTAAGTATATGACATTTTTTAATTATTATATATGTAAGTCATTCTTTCAATTTTAGATTATTGAAAATTAATGTGACTAGAATGTTATCAAATAAGAAATTGATAATCTGCATTCATTACTGAATTGATTGACTTAAAATTTCATGTACTTTTTTTATTGTGACTTAATTTTTTAAGATTTTATTTATTTATTAGACAGAGGGAGACACAGCAAGAGAAGGGGCACAAGCAGGGGGACAGGGAGTGGGAGAAGCGGGCTTCCTGCTGAGCAGGGAGCCTGATGACACAGGGCTTGATCCCAGGACTCTGGGATCATGACCTGAGCCGAACGCAGACACAACGACTGTACCACCCAGGCGCCCCTAAAGTAAAACTTTAAAAAGAGTTATTTATAAATATATGGGTCAGAATTTTTATTTTATGTTAAAACATATGCTTAAATATGACCAGCCTTTCTAGCTCTCAAATATCTTAGAATTTGCTTCTAAAGACCTGTGTAAAGAAACTTCATAAGTAATATTTATTATAAAATTATCTGATCATGACTCCTCTCTTTTTGCAGTTCCTCCAGTAATTAAAGATAAAGAACAAATAACAAATGTATCTGTGTTGGTCAATCAGCTGACCAATCTCTTCTGTGAAGTTGAAGGTACTCCTTCTCCCATCATTATGTGGTACAAAGATGACATCCAGGTAAATAAGACCAGAATATGCATAGTTCCTTGCTGCTGCCTCTGAAATAAATCATTCAAATGTGACTTTCCCATTAATAATGATATAACACTTCTATGTTAATTCCTAGTTGTACATTTGTATTAGGATTGGAAATAATATTGCTCATTTTGGCCTTTGAAGGTGACTGAAAGCAGCACTATTCAGATTGTGAACAATGGGAGGATATTAAAGCTCTTCAAAGTCACTCCAGAGGATGCAGGAAGCTATTCCTGCAAAGCAGTTAACATCGCAGGCACTTCTCAGAAGTATTTTAACATCGATGTGTTAGGTAAGGGAAACAGTCTTTTAAGAACCTACAATTTTCAGATACATTTCTTATAATAGGATGGAGCTGACAGTTATCAAAGAGCAAAGACATTAAAAAATTGATGAGAAATATCATTTGTTTCATTATTTTTGTCTTTAATATTGGTTAACCAAAATCATATGATATAGAATATTTTAAGTTACTTACTATTTGCCATAGAGATATCTGTGACTATTTTGGTACTATTGTATACATAAAATAATAAAGTACTGCTCTTGTCGATTTCTCCTATTATGTGGGCAGGAAATTCTCTGGGAAGTAACTATACAGGATGATGCACAGTAAAACTCATGAATGCTCCTAACACAGGAAGCTGCTACGTTGTAACTGGAACTGGAGGAAGTAGCAAATGTGCCTTTCCCTGCATTCTAATTAACTCATAAATAATCACCTCTGCCCTGAACCTAATTTAGAGGAAAAATTCTGAGTGCAGGTAGAATTGGGATATAATACATTTAGACCATTTTAATGATACTCGTACATTTAAAGTTTTGTAATTTTAGTTTATGAAATTCTATTTGCCAATTTTGTGATAAAATGACTTCCTCCCTTTTCAATATTTTTGTTCATCCAAATGGGCATATGCTTCTAAGTCTGGGGTGGAAATAAAGTCTGGGAATGATGCTGCACTCAAATAACCATTTTTAGGCTACTTCATCATAAAAGTAATCTCTCTCATTAGTCTTTTCAGAGCCTAAAATACTTTGCATTTCCTCTACCAAAATTATTCTTATTATATTTAAGTACAGACTATGAAAAACAAACTAATCTTTTTCTATCATTAGTTGCTTTGGCATTATTTCTCTTGGCCTTCGTTTACTTTGAATTCTGTGTGATGATGACTCCGAAATTTTTATTTCCAGCTCAGACTTCCTCTCTGAGCTCTAAGAATATATATCTCATCTTCTCCATAGTCTCTTGACTTAAATGCATTAGGTGCGTATCAAACAGAAAGGTCTCAGTGGACATCTGTTCATCTGGGGTCATTTTCAGTGATCCCCATCACAGTGCCAGACACAGCCATCCACCCACTTGCTTCTGCTAGAACCTAGCACTCATTCTTTCGACCTGCCCCTCCCCAACTCCCTAAATGCATCTACATCCTGTCAAGTCTACTTCCTAATCCAGTGTTAAACTATCTACTTCCTTTCATTTCTTTTTTTTTAAAGATTTTATTTATTTGACAGAGAGAAACACAGCCAGAGAGGGAACACAAGCAGGGGGGAGTGAGAGAGGGAGAAGCAGGCCTCCCGCCGCCAAGCAGGGAGCCTGATGTGGGACTCGATTCCGGGTCTCCAGGATCATGACCTGAGCCGAAGGCAGTCGCTTAACCAACTGAGCCACCCAGGCGCCCCCTTCCTTTCATTTCTAACTGTGAAAGTATCATCATTTATAAACCTAATTAATGTAGTAGCCTTTGATTTGCTCCCCTTCATCCACTCTTTGATACTCAGATCCATTCTTCATCGCCCAGCCAATGTGGTCTTAAAATAAAAATCTGATCACACCCCTCCTCTACTGAGGGGAGCCACTTTGGTCATTGGTCATTGTCCTGAAGAGGAAGACCAAACATATTAACGTGATATGGAGGGAGAGGATTTCAAAGTCAGAGAAGAATCAGGAATTCTTCAATAGTTTGGTAATTCTGAGAATAAAAATTAGCATAGTCATTTTTAAATGTCTCCTATCCAATCATAGCATAGAGGCCCTTAATAGAAATAAAGGTAATATACTTCAAATAGCACTATGTTGTAATATGTAGAATTTGAACATTATAAAGTTAATATTGATGTCATTTGTTATCTAAAATGTATAACAGTAATAAATTGCATTCTGTGAGCTTCAGTGCTCACTCCTATTCTCAACTCCTTTTGCACATGGGTCACTGCTCCTCAAAATGAGTTAGTTTTTGCAGAGAATTGTCCTGCTGGCAAATCTTTCATAATGTGTGCCTATACTTAAATTTAGCATTTGGGTCGGTCCACAGATGCCATATGAAAAGGTATTATTGTGTGATATTTTATTTGTAATATTAAAATCTTACTGAAATATTATAGAAAACAATAATAATCTGCTCTTCCTCCTTCCACTCTTCTTGTGAAGTCATAGATTTTCATGATAAAATGTCTTTGTTCAAGTCCCACCCACCATAATAGGTGCCAGCTCTCCAAATGAAGTCTCTGTTGTCCTCAATCATGACATCACCCTTGAATGCCAAGTCAGAGGCACTCCTTTCCCCATTATTCACTGGTTCAAGGATGGCAAGTGAGTACCCTTTCTCTATTTGTTGCAAGGGTCCAATTGATAGGAAATACATGTGTAAACGCTTGTGGAGTTTCTCCCTTTCAGTTATTTTAAACACATAAATATTATTAAATGAACATGAAGGAAAACAATACTGTTCAAAAACTGGTTTCAAAGTCTTATAATACCTTTTATTCTTAAAAATTATAAGTCTTTATAAATGTTGGGGCTAAGGCTAAGCATAAAAAATGAAAAATGCAAGATTCAAATGCAGAGATAATTTTGCCTTTGCATGGAACTGTGAAAAAAAGAAAATTTTTATGACATGATGAATACTTAAGCTGGTTCTTTAAATGTAGAAAAAGGAACAATCACAGAAAAGCAATAGATATTTCCCAGACTTTGTGTGGAAGGGCGACTGAGGCTTGCCCACACTGATATGGTTGCAGTGATTCGTGCTGTTTGTGAGAGCTTCTTTTTCACAACATGATCACAGTTTGAGTATCATTATGGCTTTTGAGAGCAGATGTCTAAGGGTTAAGTAGCAAAGAGTAGAAATTCGCATTATATAGAATAAAATGGATAAATATTTATAAATGAAGTATGCAAACTTTTTATAAATCAATAAAAAAGACAACATAGAAAAATGAGTGGAGGATATAAGCCAGGAGATTTAAAAATTTATAGTTAAGCAATAAATGTAATAAAAGATGCTCTAGAGAGTATTATCATGATCAAAATTAGTCAGAGAAAGACAAATACTATATGATTTCACTCATATATGGAACTTAAGAATCAAAACAGATGACATACAGGAGGGAAAAAAGGAGAGGTAGGCAAACTGTAAAGCTGACTGTTAACTATAGAGAACAAACTAGGTTGCTGGAGGGGAGATGGGCGGGGAATGGGTTAAATGGGTGGTAGGTGTTAAGGAGTGTACTTGGGATGATGAGCACTGGCTGTTGTATGTAAGTGATGAAACACTGAATCCTACAGGTGACACGAGTATTACACTGTAGGCTAACTGGAGTTTTTTAAAAACTTGGAAGAAAAAGAAAATGATTCTTACTTTCAATAATTTAGAGAATGAGTTTTGTTTCTCACAGGTCAAATTGGCAAATAAATATCTAAATAAATATATAAGCATTTGAACAATGTCAAGTGTGGGCTACAGTGTGGGAAATCAAGATGCAATACTATGCTGCAGAGAATGTGAATTAGTACTCTGGAAGACAGTTTGTTGATTTCTATTAACTTTTGGATGCCCATATGCTGTAATGTAGAAAATACACTTTCAGGATTTGGGAGAGAGAAAGAAGTATTCATGCGGATACCCAGTGGGTAATATTTTCAAAACACTGGTGGCAGGAAAGTGAAAACTGCCTAATGCCCAACCTTGAGATGCGTGGAAAACTTACAGCAAAGTCATATTGTGAAATACTGTGCAGCGATTGAAAAGAGTAAGATCTAGCTATAGGTACCAAAAATATCTCTGCAGCTATTGCTAAGAAAAAGGAGAAGTAGAACAAAGCAATACCATTTACGACTAGATTCTTTTGGGAAGACATTTAAGAGTGAAAATGTTTGGGAAAAAACACACGGAAGAATACAAACCAAACTTATGATGGTGAGATGTTTAGAGAGGAGACTCACATTAGGGATAATAAATCAAAAGGACCTTTTCTTATTAATACTTTTTTCAAATTTTTATGTTACTTGCATAATTACAGTCAATACAATTTTTAAACATTTGGGTAATATTATCATAAATAATGAATTTGAGTAACATTATCAAGTGTTCACTTCCCTTAAACAGTTAAGATGCATTAAACTAAAGTACTTTATTCTCTTAGCTTTTGGAAACTTCCTACGAAGTGTCATACCAAGAAATAGTGAAGGGTCCTACTGTAGACGATTAAATGTGCTTCCATTTAATCATGTAGTCTGACTCATGGCTTTTAATAGAGCAGTGCATCTAATTATTTATCACGGCCAAGTCACTACAAATTATTAAAAATTAACTGTGGGTCTTCCTGAAAGAAGATCAGATTTAAAGGTAAGATCTCGTAGACTTTAGGAGGGCACGAATTGCATGGAGCACTGGGTGTGGTACAGAAACAATGAATCTTGGAACACTGAAAAAATAAAATAAATTATTATTAAAAAAAAGGTCTCATAGACTTTAATAACCATGATGTTTCAAGTATTACATAAAGCTGCTGCCAATTATGTAAAGGGAACATTTTGTAGTAGTCAATAAATGACTCTACATAGTAGAAAAAGACTTCCTTGACAACTAGAGAGGAGTTGCTTTTGACATAGATATCTTTCAGTATTTGTGATTATATTTAAAAGCATTTATATTTGTTACGGTATCTACTTTTTAAGAAAGTTAACATTGTCTTTAGTAAGAGTAACTGTTCATTCTACTGTGAATACTTTTCCAGGTACATAATGATATTGGTTTAAAAATAATATTACTTTGCCTCAAGCTCCCATACTCTTAGTTTTACTTTACTAAATGATGATAGATATTTTGGTTATACAAACAAAAAGATAAGAAGAAGGAAAGTAAGAAGGAGAGGGAAGAATGAAACAAATAATGACACCACCATGTTTCTATTAATATTCAACAATAAAGTTGGACAGAAAGGGACTTTTCATCTCAAAGTAATAATCATCTAATTTTCGTTAGTAAAGTGCTTTAATAATTCCATTTTTCTGAACAGAAATACTAATCACATCATTACATTTCTTTTAGATTCATATAGAAAAAAACAACTTTGATTCACTCATATGAATTAATGGTTTTTGTGGTGGTCAGTAAGAGAGGAAACATAGGAAAATAATGGAGGCACAGAATAAAATTTATTTTTTCTAGGCCTTTATTCTTAGAAGATCCTAACATTGAACTTCTAGACAGAGGACAAGGCTTGCATTTCAAGAACGCACGAAGAAGTGACAAGGGGCACTACCAGTGTGCTGCGTCCAGTGCAGCCGGCAAACACACCAAGCACATAAAACTGACTGTCTATAGTAAGTGTGATTTTCTTATGCTTTCTGTTATTATCAGTTCTCACTATAAATTGAAAAGTGGGGAAACGCGTAAGTGGCTTAGTAGGTTGAGTGTCTGATTCTTAATTTCAGCTCAGGTCGTGATCTCAGGGTCGTGAGATTGTGTGTGTAGGTGTGTGTACTTGCTCTCTCTCTCTCTCTCAAGAAAAAAAAAAGGAAAAGAAGCGTTTATTGTTAACAGTTCTTTTATTCAATGCTGAATAATTTGGAATGGTACTTACTTACTTAGAGCCTGTCTTCTGTGTTTTAGACTAGAACATTGCATCCAGTTTTAAGGCATTTTGTCATGAAGTAAAGGTTTCTTTGAGAGTTCTAGTGATGTCACTCAAAAGGGAAGGTATTTCCCTATTTATTAGTATGGAATAAACCAAATGTCTATACCTTTCAGAGCATTAAAAGAAAAAAAAATCTCTAAAAAGAGTTGAGATGCATGAATTGAAGGAGGCCAGTGGTGTGTAAACCATTCAACTGTTCTCTTTTTATACCATCTTAGCCTTTAGAGACCACATGGTGATCTATTAAATGCATTTGGTTGTGCTGCTGTTCTTTCCCAGATAAGTCCCCACCAGAGGACTCAGCCCTCATTTCACTGTAAGTCTCAATATCCCCTGAGTAAGGTGAATTCCAAAGTCAAAATTTTTTTTAACACTCAGTCATAGGAAGGCACATGAACATTACATTTCAGGCAGAAAGAATTACCCAGTAGAAAGGACTAGAACTCAATAGGCCAGTCATGCTTATTGTGGTTCTACTTACTATACTAATTTCTGTCCCTCCAGAGTGTATGATACTCAAGACTTAATTTTAGATCCTTGAGGAATCTCACCTCTTTATAGGATCCTCCCAATCCAAACAATCACCCAGTCACTATTACATTGTCTGAGTTCATTTTCTTCATAACACATATCCCTGTCTGATAAGTTATTGCTTAATTATGGATTTATTTACCTATTTGCTCTTTTTCTCCAAGGAAGTTAAAATTCATAAGAACAGGGCCTTGTTTTGCAGGTTTCCCTACATTAGTATATGGTAGCTCTCAAGAAATGTTTGCTAAATGAATAAGTGGTCTAGTGATACAGTGTCCAGTATGGTAACCACTAGCCACAGGAGGCTGTTGAGCACTGGAAATGTGGCTAGTCCAAATTGACACAGCTGTAAGTATTAAATACAGACCAGATATCAAAGACTTAATATGAAAATTAATGTAAGAATACATTGATAATATCTGAAATGATATTTTGTATATACTGGGCTAAATAAAATATATAATGAAAACTAATTTCCTCTATTTTCAAATTTTTTAACATGGTGACTAAAAACACTTGTATTATTTATATGGTTAGCATTATATTTCTTTTTTAACTTTATTTTTTTATTTTTTTTATTTTTATTTTTATTATTTTTTAAATTATGTTCAATTACCCAGCAAAGAGTACATCATAAGTTTTTGTTGTAGTGTAGCATTATATTCCTATTGGACAGCACTGGTCTAGTCATTAATAAGAACTTGTGTTTCTGAGACAGGTAGATGAGTTGAGATCCAGCTTCTGTCACTCACTAGCTTTGTGACTTTGGACACATTGCCCAGCCCTTTGATCTTCAGTTTCCTCATCTATAAAATGGGGATCATAATAGCACCTACTTAATAGTGTTATTTTGAGGATCAAAATCTAGACAACTTACTGGGTTACCTGGCATATAGTAAGAGTTTAATAAATATTATTCATTTTTCATTATTTACTTGGTGATTGTATTGTCTTGCTAGCTTGATTTTTAGATAACTTCACTGAATTTGAAATTTCCCTTTTTAAATGTTAGTGTCTTCATATAAAGTTTGAATAGCTGTCTTGAATCAAGAGGTTTTATTTAATGCATTTCTATCTATAAATAGAAGCCCTGGAAGAATTCAGTCATGAAAAGACATGCCCTCCAAAAAAAGAGTAGTATTACTGAAAGATTGGCAGTCATCAACTTATCCACGTTAAACAAAAGTGTTATTACTACCATTGGCCTCCTACCAAGACCAGACATTTAAATAATAGGTGCAAATTTTCCCCTAAGCTTTTGAGTAGTCTTCTCTACGTTGTTGTATTATTGCCAGGGTCTATGAGGTATACATTTTAGTGATTCAGTAAGGCACTTATTTCCATAGGACTTGGGTTCTTTTATCCCACCCTCTTGTTCACGCTATATGATGCCCTAAAGCACCCAGAAGAGAGGGATCTATAGTGATTAAATTCTCTTGGATTTTCTGAGATGAAAGGTATTATAACATTGTGAAGTTTTGAATATTATAATTCAAGAAATAATACATTTTCTTTTTAGCAAGCTTGTCTGCAAATGGGTAATCTTAAGCTTATTTTATTTCACCTATAAAAGTGCTTTTATTCCTAAGAATGAATGAAACGGATGCCATATTTGGGCTAACTGTGAGGAATATTTATGTAGATTTCAGATAGAGAATGTGTTTCACACCACAGTTGATTCATTAGTTTTCCTTATTTACATATTAAGATGAGGAGAAAACAGGTGATGCACCTGAAAGGCAGAAATGCACCTTGTGTCTGAATAAGGAAAGAAATGGAGACAGAGTGAAAAAGTAAGAGATGGAGAGGAGCAAGAGGGAGGGGAAAGATGTGAAAGAAGGAAGGAAGAGCTTTTAATATCCTCTGAGGAGATCGTGTAAACTGACAGCTATGAGTTCTGAGGCAAAGATTTTTAACCTGAGGTCTGTGTTTGAGTTTAGGAAGTCTGAGGGCCTCCCCAAAGTGTACAGAAGTTTTTGAGTCTATACGTGTAGTGTATTTTAATGTGAAGTGTGTTCTTAACCTTTATTTATAACAATCTCCCTGAAACAGAAGGCCTCGGAAAAGTATATATGAATTAAATTGAAATAGGAAGTAATACTTATTTATTTGATGTATTTCAGCAGTAGATGGTATGTTGTTCTGATGTCAATCAGAATTATGAGTAATTTTTCTCAGTTTCATGAATGCAGATTTTTTTTTTTTTTTAAGATTTTATTTATTTGACAGCGAGAAACACAGTGAGAGAGGGAACACAAGCAAGGGGAGTGAGAGAGGGAGAAGCAGGCTTCCCGCCGAGCAGGGAGCCCGATGTGGGACTCGATCCGGGGTCTCCGGGATCATGACCTGAGCCGAAGGCAGTCGCTTAACCAACTGAGCCACCCAGGCGTCCCATGAATGCAGATTTTTTAAATAGCTCCTTTTCAGTGCAATGATATGCCTTCGTACAACAATCATGGAGAATAGGGACTTATTTGAACCTGTGCTCTTGCTTTCATTAATGTATCAGCTAACTAATTGCCAGTGGATTTAGGCAGTTTGAGACAGAAGTTTGATATGCATTTATAGATTAACATATGACATAAGTAGCCTCAAAACAAAATCTAAAATTTTAAATCTGAATAAAATATTCTTCCTTAAGATTTCACAATGGTGGATTGGATTTATATTAATTAATTATCTTGGACTTGGCAAACATTTTTTATAAAGGGCTAGATAGTAAATATTTTGGATTTTGCAGACCATGAGACAAAATCAAGGATATTATGTAGGTACTTATATATCAAAGTAGAAATAAATTTCTACCAATTGTCTATTAATGAAATTCTTCTTTTCTGGTAATTTTTTAAAAATTATAATTTTTTTTTAAAGATTTTATTTATTTGACAGAGAGAAACACAGCCAGAGAGGGAACACAAGCAGGGGGAGTGAGAGAGGGAGAAGCAGGCTTCCCGCGGAGCAGGGAGCCCGATGTGGGACTTGATCCCGGGTCTCCGAGACCATGACCTGAGCCGAAGGCAGTTGCTTAACCAACTGAGCCACCCAGGCGCCCCCAAAATTATAATTTTTTAAAATAATACAAGCCTACTAATGAGAAGAATGGAATTTTTGGGGGGGGTAAAAATTTAATTAATTGAAGTTCAAAGTTAGTGATCCCTCTGACCAAAATTGATTGCAAATGTTCATCTGTTAATGCTGGTCTGTAATGAGGTCTTACGTATTTCACCTTGGAAAATGTCTTCCTGCAGAAATGTACTGTGAAATACCAGTATCAGTTTGTGAACATATTATTTTAATTGACCATATTCATGGCTTAGAAGACATTTATAGAATTCTCTTATATTCTCTTGATAATTGATTTTTAGCATGCCATACCACAGGTTAGACAATTCCAACTGAAATTGGATGGAAGGTTCTCATTCTCAGAGATAACTGAACTTCAGATGTAGAAATTTCCTTTGTATTTGTATCAGGGTCTGCCAAACATTGCTGAAACTGAAAATTGAAATCAGAAAATATATCCACAGAAAATCTGTAGGGAATGGAGATCTCAATTTTGTTTGACAGTGTGGGAAATTTATAAAGCAGCTTGACATTAACTGTGATTGAAACAAAATGACACCGTAGTGTAGGTTTTGCATGTAAGTGCTATTTTAGTCTGGTAAGTTTAAGTTGAATTCATTGGGAAACATTATCAAATTATAGCAAAACTAATTTCCAGAGCCATTCACTGGTATTCAATAATAGTGTTTGAGGACAATTCTCTTTATTCAGAAAAAAATAGTCTCAGGTCTGAGCTCAAAAAAGTAAAATATAACTTTACCAGGGCGCATGGATGGCTTAGTTGGTTAAGCATCTGCCTTCAGCTCAGGTCATGATCCTGGATTCACTGGATCGAACCCTGCATCGGGCTCCCTGCTCTGTGGGAAGCCTGCTTCGCCCTCTCTCACTTCCCTTGATTGTGTTTCCTCTCAAGCTGTGTTTCTCTCTGTCAAATAAATAAAATATTAAAAAATAATAATAATAAAATAAAAAAAATAATATATAACTTTACCAACATTAAGGCATTGAACTGCTCTATGGTAGTACAAGTCTTTATATTCAGTTTCTACTTGCAGCAAAAATTCATTGAACTGATGATGTTTAAGTCCATAAGGGCAGATAAAAGATACCATGGACACTTCTGGTTATTAACATATGAATATTTTACACAGGGGGCTTGCTGGTAAATAATGCAAGGAATAGAGATTTTTAAAACTTACATTTTAATAAGCTTTGTAAATTTGTCTAAGCCTTTTCCTAACCCACACACATTTTTACTACCATCAGTTGCACTGTGTCTTAGCAGATTCCACTTCAGGTTGTAATGAATTCTGGTGTGTGTTTTTTAAGTTCTTTGAAAATATTTTTGGTTGTAGTTATTACATGCAGACTATTCTTAGATACTAATTCTTCAGTTTCTTCAAACTTGGCATTGATTCCTCAAACAAAAAGCAGTACAGTAACATCTTCTAATTTGTTAGGGGCCAAGAATACTATTCAGAAAAGTTGCCTTTAAAAATTAACTCTCATTGTTGATCCCAGCATTCTCTACTCTCTATTCTTGTGGAGAGGCTCATAATCTTAAACAAAGATTTAAGATTTCTCTGGACACATTTCTGTGACTACTGACTGTAATCATCCCTGATTTTAATTAAATTACTATTAGTAAATGGCTTTTCTTGCTTGGTAAACATATGAACCACTGAGAGACTTATTTTGATTGTAGCCTCATTTTGACTTTTTATTTTTGAAAAGAAGTTCTGTTATGAGTCAGTCCATTTTACATTTTCTAATTTTTCCAACTGTTGTTTTGAATTGGAAGTAATGTGACAAGTGCTTAGTGTAGTGGTGTTAGTGTATATTATAATCTTTCAGAACAGTTGTAGAATTATTACTAAAGAAAATGTTTTGCCATTTGATTTACAACAAAATAATCCACGCTGTTTTACTTTAAAAATGTGATGTTTTAAAGTCCTTTTCTTGTTTTGACATGAGAAGTATGCACTGATAATAAAAATAAAATAAAATATCATGGTATGGTAATGTGCATGGCAACTTGAAATGCTATGGAATTAGAACTGTCACTTAAATTTATGGTGAGCTGAGCAGCAGTGAGAAGCAATGAGAATATGTATTTGCTATTTTTTGCAACTACCTAACTCAGTTATTAGAGAAAGTAACCATAGACAATATGGAAACAAATGAATGTGACTAAATCCCAGTAAAATTCTATGGACACTCAAGTTTGAATTTCATATAATTTTCACATGTCACAAAATATTATTGATTTTTTTCCCAACCATTTAAAAATGTAAAAACTACTCTTAGCTCAGCATCTCCATGCCTTGCCTATGCGCCATAGTTGGTTTCCCTGAGCTATATATTAAGCCACTTTATAAGAAAATTATTCCACCACCACATTTACTTCACAGTATAGTAGATCTTTCCTTAAATTATGTGTGACCAAAAAAAAAAAAAATGTAGGTGAATGTTTGTTACTATGCTAGTTCTAAGAATGATTATTGAAAAATACTAAGGTACTCTATTAAGCACCCAGCTCTTATTTTCTAAAAATCCTTTTCCATTAAAAGGAGCTAGGCCTTCCTAGAGAAATAGTTAATTCTAGGGCTGGGACAGGGAATATACAGGATGGGCCTGCAACATATAGTTGGGCCAGAAAGTAAGAAAGTATCAAAATGACATGGATATGCCAAAGGAACATAGGAACCAAAGAAATAGCTTCCACTGGTCAAAACTGAAATAATTTGAACAAAAAATCAAATAATGTAGTATTAGATTATAACCCAAAGTATAAGTTTCTATGAGTTCATACGATATACATATTGAACAAGTGAATAAATTGGGGAGGAGAAACAGAATTTTAGAGAATAATTCCAAATATGTATGTATTCTCTCAAGAAGTAGAGCACAATACCCCACCCCATATGTGTGGGCTGGAAAGCATGATTCCTTCCCCCAAAAAAGGGGAAAGGAGAGCAACTTTATAGTGAAGGAACCTAGCAAAAGCTATTGCAACCAGATTATCAATTGAGGTTAACATCATCATGATAAATCATGTTGATAATCTGTACCTTTGATCTGATCTGATGAGAAAGTTATTTTACCTCAGTGATCTTCCTCCTAAAACAAATAACACTAGTTCAGCCATAAGGAAAACATTCCACAACATATCCTGTTCTAAAAGAAGAGTTTAATAAAATGATATTAAGGCAGTCCCAATTCAGGCACATGCCATTGGATTTCTTTTAACTTGTTGCAATTATAGCGCAATCCTGGAATGACCCCAATCAAAAATTGTAGCAGGGATTGAGCCACTTGAGTTATTTTTCCAACAGCAGAGTTCTCCTGGTATGAGATACCAGGAATGTGGTTGCTGAATTATGGAAGATACACATGTAGCCAGTTAGATGAGTAAAGTTGAGTGAATGAACTCTTGGCAGCTAAAACAAACAAACAATCAAAACCCCTAAAAAACCTACCAACAACAAAACAAAAACCAGTAAGAAGCCAAAGTTAAAACTTCCACTGCTATCTCCAGTAGCTGGTTCTGAGGCACTGGGACCTTCTAGTGTTTTGTGGGGCGAGGGCATGCAGTCACACCACATCTGACATTTTTGTTCCCTTAGGCTGATGTCAAATGTATCCTATCTGCTTTAAGTAGGGTTTTATTTTGTTTTGCTTTGTTTGTTAAATGTAACTTTCTTAGTTACTGTATTTATGATCTGTTGGACTTAAATGAACCCCTGAAACTGAAACTCTGGCTTTTTGCTTTTACTGAAATCTAAACCCAAGAGGAAGGTGATAAAGATTGAAAAGACAGGCAATTAGATAAATCTTAGACTTCCTAATTGTCTTTAATTCCTAAATACTTTAAATGTATTATTTAAACATCTACAGCATTTAAGAATTTGATACAGATGCTAAAGCTTAGAAAACCTGTTTCTGTCTTGAAATCCTTTACAGTTCCACCTGGTATTAAAGGAGGGAATGTGACCACAGAAATATCAGCATTGATCAACAGCATGATTGAACTGGAATGTGAAACGCGGGGACTGCCGATGCCTGCTATTACTTGGTATAAGGATGGCCAACCAGTCATATCCAGCTCCCAAGCACTTTATATTGATAAAGGACAATTTCTTCATATCCCTCGAGCACAGGTCTCTGATTCAGCAACATATACGTGTCATGCAACCAATGTTGCTGGAACTGCTGAAAAATCATTCCGTGTGGATGTCTATGGTAAGGAAAAAATATGTGCTTTCATCATATACCTTTCTTTCTGTGCTTTTTAATATGTCAACATCTAATTTGTTCACTAATAAAATCCTGGTGGGTTTGATTATTTTCAAAATATAAGGAGATGAATTGACGGAATTGTCCCATGATTTAGAAAAAATATTTTAAAAAGCTACAGTTAGCAAGAAGTGGTCCATTCATTTGCCCAATGGCACATGGGGCATTTAGACCATTTGGTTTTTATGGAGAAGGTAAAATAGTTGTTAGGACTAAGATCATTCTCTGCTATTTACCCTTTATAAGTACAAAATATCCCACAATATTTAGGTAGATGCAGATCAACTAACCCAAGAAATTTTTTTCCTAATAGCCTAGAAGGAGACAGACGTGTAGCTAGTTTCTAGGGTCAAATTACATGCAAAGGAAATCCCCTTTATTTTATTAGGTTTGCAAAGATGCCTGAAAAACTACTTTTTTCTCCCTAGTTCCTCCAATGATTGAAGGTGACTTGGCTGAACCTCTGCATAAGCAAGTGGTTATTGCTCATTCCCTGACACTAGAGTGTAAAGCTACTGGCAACCCTCCTCCAGTTCTCACCTGGTTAAAAGATGGTGTACCTGTGAAAGCCAGTGACCGCATCTGGACAGAAGCTGGTGGGAAGAAACTAGAAATCATGAGTGCCCTAGAAGCTGATCGGGGACTGTATGTATGTGTGGCTACCAGCGTGGCAGGAGAACAGGAAATCAAATACGAAGTTGATGTCTTAGGTAAATAAGGATGCCACAATCTAGATTCCAGATTCATAGCAAAACCTGACCATTTTATTAAATGCTTTTTTGGCTAGAGAACAATAAAACAGTCTTAGAGAAGGTTCAGTTACCTGTTCAACTCTGGACTGCACATTACTAAGTGGTGGATTTATTACCAGAGTCCCAACATCTAAGAACCCACATAAATGTTCCACTGGTTTCGATAGGTACGCTTTGTGTTTTTAAGTGTATGATACATTTTAAGTGTATGATGCATATTTCTGTGACAATATCTGATTGCAGTGAGTGATACCAGGGTCCTCTGTCGTGAGCACTATGCTATGTCTAGTGCAAGAAATAGTGTCTGGGCCTTGGGAAGTCATCTTGCAACATTTTTAGTCTCTATGGCTTTTTGAGCAGAGGTCCAATTTTTGAGGTTCCATTTTTATTATTATGAAACTAAGCAACATAAAATATGAACAACTTTATATTCAGTTGGCATCAGCAGTACCAGAGTGCTAGATTAATTGAGAAAAACACAGTATGTCAAAAAAAAGTTCATTGATTCTAGCAAGTGTGTATGATAAAATATATTTTACATTTCAGATCCCCTTCATGTATCAAATTCCTGTGATACTTGTCAGCCTTCTGAACTGCAACTTAGTATCACTTAAAATGGTGGTGTATTTTTTCTCATGTACATTTCTTTCTACTTACACTTACATCTCTGTTGTTTTCTAGTGCCACCAGCCATAGAAGGAGGAGATGAAACATCTTACTTCATTGTGATGGTTAATAACTTACTGGAGCTAGATTGTCAAGTGACAGGATCTCCCACACCAACTATCATGTAAGGGTTTTGGTATGTCTTCTAAATACCTCCCACTTCTTTATTTAAGTGTTTTAGGGCTATTTTGAAAAAATTTCTGTATCATTAAAAGGTGGCCATATAAAATTATACTTTTTATGTTCCTCTTTTAAAGGACATACTCTATATTCAAGGCAACTTGTGCTTAATAATCACACGGTCCTTAAATCTATTCAGTTAGAAGAATTCCATTTATGCTCTTAGAAATGACATTTTCAGTTCATAGAGACAGACTAGTAAGCAGGATCTATCAGATCTTTTAAGCACTGAAACATTTAATGAATGACACAATAAAAAGAAATGTACTGGACTTATTAGGAAATAGAGGAAGTCACCATGCATTTATGTTTACCAATTATTTTTTGTCATTTCTTCATTCACAAAGCATTTTGTCAATACTTAACTTCATTTCCAAGGTGCAGGATATGCAAAGGAACAGTTAGTCAACTAAGAGAATAAAATATGCTCACATATGATTGCAAAGTAAAATGGAAAATGATAACTCACAAATGAAAAAATATAATGCCATATGATTCCAGGGTTTTATTTTACAGATATTTTAAGAATGTATTCTCTTTGCTAGTTAATGTTGTTTAAACATTTGAAGTGAATACCATTTA
Source organism: Spilogale gracilis (assembly GCA_004023965.1). Classification (NCBI taxonomy): domain Eukaryota; kingdom Metazoa; phylum Chordata; class Mammalia; order Carnivora; family Mephitidae; genus Spilogale; species Spilogale gracilis. Next base: position 57,071 of record PITA01001858.1, on the reverse strand, counting down.
TGGGCACTTGCCTCTGTTTCCTCAACATAAACAGAGAATGAAGAAAACTCATAGCTACTAGTCTTTCAACACTACGCTAACTTCTATATTGGGCCAGGTTTACTTTTTTCTTTTCTCCATTATATTTCATTTTACAGGATGGCAAATAGGGAATTAGGCAAATATGCAATTGAGAATTTACGTGTCCTTGTATGTGTAGAAACATTCAATACATAGATAAATATAGTTCCTCTAAGATATACATATCTTTTAGGAACTAAGTTATTTAAAATATATCTCCAGACTTCTTTTTGCCTTGTTTCTATAGGTGGCTAAAGGATGGCCAGATAATTGATGAAAGGGATGGATTCAAGATTTTACTAAATGGACGCAAATTGATTATTGCCCAAGCTCAAGTATCAGATACAGGCCTTTATCGATGTGTGGCGACAAACATTGCCGGTGACCACAAGAAGGAATTCGAAGTTACTATTCATGGTATGCTGAAGGAGGGACATGAGCATTACATTTAAAATTAATTTGTGCATTGTGTCATTATTTAACTCCGATGGTAGCTCAGGAATCTGGATAATTCTTGACTTGGGGAAAATAATTTAAGGATCTGAATTTCAGTTAAAAAGTAACAGATTAAGCTTAAGGCACTTTACTAACAGAGACTTAACCAAGAGACCTATGTAAATTCATGTCAACATTTCAAATGTTAGAAAGTATATTCTACACAAAATGCCAGGGTCTGAGGAATGAGACCAATTTAGATAGAAGAGGCAGGCAGCAAAGTCCAGGTAAAGGGGTTGTGTCAGCTCTCCAGGATTTAGGCAGAACAGGAGGGAATATGAATAAAGTCATTTCCAGAAATGGAGGCTGAGATGTTATGCAGGATCCAGGGTAGATAGGGGTATTCACAGAATCAGCACAGAAGAGTCCAAACCATTAGTGTAATGACAGAGACAGCCTTGGCCAGAGTATTATGTGTGTCACTTGCCTGCTGACCTGGGGAAGGGAGAGATTGCAGTGAGAAGCTGGGGAGCCATTTAGAAGCTCTAGTGGAGGTTTCTATGAACATCAGCAGTTCCCCCTCTGTCCGTGCAGACTTTTTTCCCTGCTTTTTCAATCCTGCGATGAAATATAGCTAACCTGGTTTCTTAGTCTCAATTCCAATTCCCAAGGGAGGGACTCTCGTAGGTTCAGCTTAAATCAAGTTCCCATTCTGTATTCAGTCAGCCTGGTTGGGGTCAGAGTCATGCTGTATACAGGTGAGGGGGGGAACGCCAGTTGGTTAATCGACTGCCTTCGGCTCAGGTCAGGATTCCAGAGACCTGGGATCGAGCCCCGCATCGGGCTCCCTGCTCGGCGGGAAGCCTGCTTCTCCCTCTCTCACTCCCCCTGCTTGTGTTCCCTCTCTTGCTATGTTTCTCTCAGTAAAATAAATAAATAAAATCTTAAAAAAAAATTTAATACAGGTAGAGGAAACTCACCCTGTTAGCAAAGTAGTTCTAGAGAAAGGGAGGATCATAACAGATGGGGAAACATACATAAAGTTATAAGCCAAACATACGTGTGGATTGTAGTTACTATAAACACATCTTCTTCTTTGGAGAACTAGAGATCCATACTTAGAAATAAGTCATCTAAAATTGCTGAAAACTATAAATTAAGTACATGGGATAAAATTATTTCATTATTTCTTAAAATAGGAATTTTCCCTTTTCTAAATTTTAAAGTTTCAGGTTCTTACATCCAGATTTTTAAGTACTTGACCTCACTGATTATGGTTTGTGTTCCCTCTCTCCCTCACCCTGTCCTTCCATCCCTTCCTGCTTTCCCTCCTTCCTTCCTTTCTTAAATTTAGTTCCTCCAACAATCAAATCCTCAGGCCTTTCTGAGAGAGCCATAGTGAAATACAAGCCTATCACCTTGCAGTGTATCGCCAATGGCATTCCAAATCCATCCATTACATGGTTAAAAGATGACAAACCTGTAAACACTGCCCAAGGAAACCTTAAAGTAAGTATAAATGTTGCTGAGCCACAAATGGGAAATCTACATGGATCTTCCCAGAGCTATCACATTCTTCTTTCCGAATTATAGATTTTCCTGTTGGACAGATTTTATGGAAAATGTCAAAATAATATGTGTTCCTTAGAGTTTTTTAGAATTTATCTTAATATTTTGATTTGAAGAGTGGAATTAACAATGATCATTTTAATGTATTGGTTGGTATTTTTATTATTTTGATTTATGCCTGTTTTAACTATTGAAAAACTGGTGTCTTGTGGATAAATGAATAGTGTTCATCATTACTGACTCAGAGTATCCCCAATATACCATAGACTAAGATTAAGGTAAAATCATATCTACATAAACCTAAGTGTAATAAGTCTTGAAAAAAATATTTTAACTATATTATAAGCTTCAAGCTTATATGTATAAGCTTCAAGATGGCAGAGACTCAGTCTAAATAAATTCACTTCTATATCCTTCAATCTGAGTGTGATCCCTGGCATATAAATGTACCTCATTACATATTTCTGGATAGATAAGTAGATTGATTGATTAATTGATTTCAAACTTAGATCATCTAAATGATTCATTTAGAAATCGGAATCAATAGATTTTGCTACTAGGATCAAGTTAGTTGACCAGTGTGGGCTTGAACTTTGTTTATAGTAAGTTTTCAGTAATGAAGGGTGTATTGAGTTATTTTCCCAGTACCAATGATGGGTATCTACTCATTTATTATTCCTATTCCAAAGCAAATGGAACTAATCTTACACATTTATGCTAGCAAGAGATTCATTATGAGGCCTTAACGCATACTGCAGGAAGATAGGCATTTGTCACATACTCACATAAAAGTTTAATTGTAAGCAGTAACGAGTAACTTTAAGAGACAATAGGGGAGAAGTATAAGAACAGATAATGTGGAAAAGGCTCTAGGCATTAGGTAATTCATGGAGAAAGCCTTTGAGGTGATCTCTAAAGAATATATAGGAGTTAAATGAATAAATTAAGGAAGAAAACAGAGTAGAGTATTCCAGAGAAGATGAGTGTGGGCAAACAGCTTAAAGTAAAGGAGCATGACACTTCCTGAGGACCTTATAGCGAGACAGTGGACTGAAGAATACAGAGCAAAATGAGATGGTATTAGAGGAGACCAGGGAGCAGGAGGCATTTAAGCAATATTAATTTTATTTTTACTTTAATTCAGTGGGAGATCTTTGAAGAGGTTTAAGAGAGTAGTGACATAATCAGATGTTCATTTTAGATGGTTACTGGCCCCTGTAAGATAATGAATTGAAGGAGTTTAAATTAGATATGTGAGGCAAGGGTGGTTTGAAACAGTAATGTAGGAAGATCCTGAACTCACCTCCTCCCACAGACGCGTCAAATAAATTGGGCAACTGAGGCAGTCACAAAGTCTGAGAGACAACCCAGAGCTAGGGCAGGGTTGAACAATGAGGTTAATCTACATAAGGCCACTCCTTTAAGACTGGGAAGTTAGCTATTTTGCCTAATGCTTAGAAACAAACAGAGACTCAAACAAAATGAGGAAACAGAGGAGTATGTTTCAAATGGAAGAACAGAACAAAACCTCAGAAAATGACCTTCATGAAATGGAAATAAGTAATCTACCTGATAAAGAGTTCAAAATAACAGTCATAAAAAAAAAAAAAAAAAAAAAAAAAAAAAAAAAAAAAAAAAAAAAAAAAAAAAAAAAAAAAAAAAAAAAAAAAAAAAAAAAAAAAAAAAAAAAAAAAAAAAAAAAAAAAAAAAAAAAAAAAAAAAAAAAAAAAAAAAAAAAAAAAAAAAAAAAAAAAAAAAAAAAAAAAAAAAAAAAAAAAAAAAAAAAAAAAAA